>APFE030764001.1:253727-294919 GCA_000404065.3 Pinus taeda | reverse complement strand
TGCTGCATTATCTGTTATAAGCTTATGCAGGCAACCGAATCTGCTGAAAATGTTTTCTGATAAAAATTTCATTACCACATTATGATCAGCCTTCCTTGTTGGGATTGCTTCCATCCATTTTGTAAAATAATCAGTGGCCACTAATATCCACCTGTGCTGGCCACTGGAATTTGGGTTGATTTCACCAATAAAATCCAAGCCCCACTGCTGAAAAGGTCCTTTTGGAATTATTGGCTTTAGGGGCATGGATTTCAATTGTTGCTTACCTTCAAATCACTGGCACCTGTCACAAGATTTAACAAAAGCAAAAGCATCAAAAAATAAAGAGGGCCAATAGTACCCGGCTCTGAGAATCTTTTGGGCTGTAGTTTTCCAATAATGTTGTCCTCCACACATGCTGTCATGGAACTGCTGCATAACTTCTATTGACTATTCTTTGTCCAGACATCTTAAAAGCACTCCAGATGGATCCCTCCAATAAAGCAAGCCACCATTGATGCAATATTTCATCGCCTTGAGCTTTAACGTCCTTGCTTGACTTTGAGAAAATTTTGAAGGAACCTCTAGCCTTAGCAGGAAATTAATTATTGCAACATACCAACTACATGAAACTAGGTTCTCAGCCATCGACTGCCCTCTTTGTGTTTCAGTTGTTTCATGCTCTTCCATTTGACCATTTTCTGCTACATTGAACAAGAAATCAATGTCCAAAGACCTGCAATTTTCTTCAGCCAACAGTTTGGAAAGTCCCTGACCCCTTACCAGCTTGGTGGGCTTTAGCTCTATGTTGAATTCTATCATTTTTGCAATCCACTTTTCTCTTTTTCCATCAGCGTCAGGCTACGTTAAAACATCTTTTATTGCAGCAGAAGGCACATATGCAACTATTTTGGAATGCAAGATGTAAAATCTGAAAGCCTTCAAATATTTGATAAGAGCATAAGCCTTTTTTTCAATAATATCGTACCTTAGCTCAGCATCCCTTAAATTCTCGTTGAAAAAGGCCACTGGATGCTCTTGACCTGCTTGATCTTGCTGCAACAGAACAGTTGTGATTGTGTCCTTGGAGGCAAATGAAAACAAGTGAAACTCCTTGCTATAGTCAGGGCTTATTAAAGTAGGAGCTTGCATAATAGCCTTCTTAATGGAATCAAAAGATTTTCTTGCTGCATTAGTCCATCTTACCTCTGCTTCCTTTTTCAACATGGAGGTTATGTGCTTGACTAGCTCTGCAAAATTAGGAATGAACCTCCTTACAAAGTTGATTTTGCCCAAAAAAGATTGTATATCTTTCTTTGATCTAGGGAAAGCCAAGGCCTGAATTGCTTTGACTCTTTCTGGGTCGATTTGAACACCTGCAGCCGACACTACATGCCCCAGCAGTTTTCGTTCTTCCAAAGGGAAATGGGATTTTTTTGGATTGAGTGAAATCCCAAATCTTCTGCACTTCAAAAACACGTTTCTTAATGTTGTAGATGATCATGATGGCTATCAGAGTAAACAGTTATGTCATCAAGATATATCAACATGAATTTATCCTTTTCACCCACAAAAGCAATATCCATAGCGCGCTGAAAGGTGGCTCCAGCATTCATGAGCCCAAATGGCATTTTTGCATACATGAACGTGCCCCAAGGCATGGTGAATGTTGTCTTTTCTTGATCGTCTGGATGCACATCAATTTGATTAAAGCCTGAAAATCCATCTATAAAAGACATTACTTTGGCATCTAAGACTTGCTGCAACAAATACTCCATTTTTGGCAGCGGATAATTGTCTTTTTTGAGCACTTATTTAGATTCCTGAAATCAACACACAGTCTGATTTCTCCATTCTTCTTCCTCACAACAACCAAATTTGCCACCCATTTAGAATATCTGAGAGGCACTATTATCTTAGCAGCTAGCAACTTTTTAATTTCTTTCTCCACCAGAGGAAGGAGCAAAGGATTCAATGGTCTCAGCTTCTGTTTGAAAGGAATAGTGTCTTTTTCAAGTGGAATTTTATGCTGAATTACATTTTTGTCTTATGTTTTCAGATCGTTGTACTCCCAAGCGAAAACATCAGCGAACTGCCTCATTAACTTGCAATACTCTGCATTTTGATCAGCAGATAGATTAGCGGACAGATTTATGAATTTGGGCTGACCTGGGCTTCCTATATTATGCTTACACACAGCAGATTGATCTTCTTTATGGGAATCTTTGTAAGGCACATCATTGTGATCAAATAATCGCTCAAGAGGAATTAGACCCTTAGGAATGTGGTTGCTAGGAAGCTAGACTATGCTATTCTTGCCAATCTTATCTCTAAGCTGGGACTTGGGAGCTTCTAGCAAAGCATCATTATTTTGGTCAATTTTCATTTCAGAGAACTCATCAATGACTTGAATAAACCTTTTTAACTCATCATCATCATTAAAAAACTTCCAATGGTGGACATTATCAGGCACAGAGGCTCTATACTTCATTTGTACCTCATAAACTAGTTTGGGAGGCGATGGAGGGATGAACAAACTAGCAGAGACAGCAAGGGAATCAGCAAGTTGATTTTGGGCTCTAGGAATATATGAAATGCAGAAAAAATCAAAGAACTCTTTGACTCTCCATACCTCATCTCTATAAGCTCTTAGCCTTGGATGCTTTGTTTGGAATGTTTTATTTACTTGCTGAATTATTACATCAGCATCTCCAAACACCTTCAGATTTTTTATTCCTCTATCTTTGGCTTCATAAAGGCCCAACAACAGTGCTTTATATTTTGCTATGTTGTTTGTCACCTGAAAAACCAACTTTAGAGACAATTGAGCTTTTTCTTGTTGTGGAGATACTAGCACCACCCCTACTCCTGCAGCCTCTTTAGTACAAGCTCCATCGAAGAACATCTCCCAAATTTGTCCTCCTCTATCAAGCTCAGCCTGATCTGTTGGTTTTGTGATCTGCAACCCAGCCTTCTGAGATTCTTGTATTTGGAGAATGCATTCTCCAAAATCAGTGTCCACTGCACATATGGGATGGTTTGTAGGATGCTTCTCATCACTAACGATATATGCCAGCTGTGATTCTCTATATAACCTCCTGCTTTCTCCTCCAAACACTGGAACAGTTGCATAAGATAAATCATTCTGCAATGTCCCTCCTAGTCTCTTAATCCACCCTCTAGACAACAGCATACCAAACTTAGGAGGAACATCAGCCACCACTATATCCATCATCATACTCTTCATGGGCAGCTGGGTTAAGGTAATGGCCAGATCCTTAATTAATCCAAGGCATTTTACCTTCCTTGAATCAAACGAGAACAAATCATGATAGGGTCTGGTGATATCAAGGCCTAGCTCTTCCATGACAGTTTTAGGCATTAGATTGTGGCTGGCCCCTGTGTCTAGCAGGCAATTGTGAAGGATTTTATCATGGATAATTAATGAAACATAGAAATATGGAGAACTATTATCAGCAGGTTCAATCATGGGGCTAAGCACAATAGCAGGCTTGTCATCTTGCAAATTGACAGAGTCAATGGAGGTTTGTTTAGACTCAAGGTCAAGGGCTTCAAGGATGGGCTTCAAGGATGGGCTTCCTAAATAATTCACTCTTCACCAACTCAGCCAGAGGCATGGATATTTTCAATTTCTGAATTTGTGACTCAAAACTAAAAGAAGAGGATACTTTATCAGCAGCTTTTACCTCTTGAACTGGAGCTTTGAGGGTAATAGGATCAACTGTTGGTCTTCTTTACCTGCTATTCTGTGGCATTGCTTGAGTAGCTGCTTCTTGTGCAACATTCTCTTTGGCATTCTTTGCATTGGATCTTAGATTATATCTTTGTTGCTGCTCGCCAAATTGCAGAACAACACCATTGTCCCATCTCTGATTGTTTTTCTCTTGCAACAATGAATCTTCATATTCAGCCAATGTTAAAAATATAGTGTTACCTTTATCTTCCATACAGTGAATTTCATCCTCCTCCTCTTCAAATTGCTCCCCCTCCATGACTGCATTTTGAAAAGGAGCGTTGACCTTATAGTATTCTTTTGTTTCTTCACCCCTTTGCATAATTTGTAGCTGATCATTTGCTTTTCTGAATGGGTTTGGATTTCTTGGAACAAAGGTATTTTGCTGCCTTGTTTTGCCTGCAGCCTGCTCAACCTTTAGCTTGGAAACTTCAGCGGCCAATGACTCTATCATCTTAGTCATTTTGTCTAACTTAGGCTCTGAAGTTGAAACCTGGAAAGAAGAAGCCTCACCTCTTGGCCTTCTTCTATCAGCCTTACTCTTCAACTTCTCTGCTGCCATTATATTGGATTCCACCTCCAGGGCTGATTCTTGCATATCATTCAAATTTACACATCGTCTTTCTCTCAACAATAAGTAGAAATCAAGGTCAAAAGCATTAGCATATGTAAGTTTTGCAGTCGTGGGGGTAGGCTTTACCTCCGCTGGTATTTTACTATACATTCTATTAAATATTTTATTGAAATCAGGCGAAGACTCATCCTTTTCTCTTTAATATAGTAGGTCCTTCTTATCTCCCCATTGCTTCAAAAATGCCTCATCTAATGCTTCAATATCTGTTATAGATCTCTAGGGTAATTCTCTAAACCACTTCCTAGCCTCTCCATCAAGGCTCTGGAAAAAAACTCTCATCCATACATCATTCTCACTGATATCTAAATTGTCAGCATAACTATAAAAAGCTTCAAGATGTTCTTCTGTTGTCACTCCCTTTGTTCCAGTAAATTTGGGCATATATTTTTGATATTCTCCTGTAGGCATGGCATTTAAAGGTACAGGCAATACCAAAGGTCCATATCTAGCAGCAACAATCCTTTCAATCTTGGTAGGTGCTTGTTGTCCTGCCATGTTTGGAATATGTGCAAGACTACTAACAGATGGAGCAGTAGGAGATAATGTAATGGATAGGAAGGATATTCGGATGTTTTGGGCAGTATGAGAAGCTCTCTTTGGACTAATATTCAAAGGAGAACTAACTACAAAAGGGGTTGAACTGATCTCTGAAAGAATTTCTTTGCTAACAGTGTTGGGCTCTAAAACTTCAAGCTGTGATTCTTCAGCTATAAACTCATCTTTCAGAGATAAATTAGAGTTTTTAGGCTTACCTGATCCTAATGCCCCTTTCTTTGATGATTTCTTCGATTTAACAACTCTTTCAGGGTAAAGCAACGGTTCAGCTGGAGATTTCTGAGCATTGCTTCTTGTATGCCTCACAAACTGAGCCAGAACTTTAATGTGGGGTCACCAAAGAATGGTCTTCCACCAATGGAGTCGCCAGATAGATGATTACAACCAAATTTTGTGTTGAAGCCTTGTCTGTCATCAAAGCTTGAAACTATATCGTTCTCCCAGGGAAGCTTGAGCTCCGATTCTTTGATCCCCGGCAACGGCGCCAATTAATGTTATCACCCCAAGAAACTCACCTGGGTTGTAAATCAGTGATGCTCGGGAACATTAAAAAATCAACAGTTTTGTAGGACAAAATGATGGATAAATGGGAGATGTGCAGCACCTTTAAGCCAGATAACCACTCCTACTATCATTTACCCCAGACATGGGTGAAGACCCCCAAACTACAAGGCTTTCAACCACCAACTACTCACGGTTTAATGCAAAAGTGATAATGGAGAAGACTGATTGCACCAGCAGACGCATAGAGCTTTGTGATGGCCCAGCCACAACTAGTTAAAGAATCTGCAAGACTATTATTCAATAGACACTGAGGATGACAACCCCTCTGATATTAAAAATCCACAGTACATCAAATAAATGGAAGCATGCACAGCCTAGAACATAGAAGAAGTGGAAAGCGAGTAGATGATAGCAAAAGAAGTTTGTATTAATGGAAACCAAGACCAAAAGTTGCAGGTCTCATGGTATTAACAGTATCCAGAAGTTAAAAGGCTACAATAAGCTCTCATTTATCAAATATTCATCCCCTGTTACATTTTTTTCTGAGTATATATAGTGTTACAATACAAATCATCTCTGTCAGACCATGCGTGGAGGAGCCCATAAATGACCACCAACCATATTTATATTCAGGAATGGGCTGCTGATACAAATCTAGCTGTGTTGAAAATGGATTTGACCTCTCTGTTGCTCTGCAGTCCTCTTATGGCGTGAAATACCAATGGAACCATAACCATTGAATGCTCTGATCAAATAAGCGGTGTCCTGCTTCCTCCTCGACCATACTGTCGATTGAAGGCAGCTGCCTACTGCGCTGTACTGCTGCATGCTTGCATTAATCATCTTTGCACCACTTAGAAATACCGCCCACCTTGCTATTTTAAATATCAAAGGCCTGCACACATATATCTTTTCTATCGGGTCGCCTTTCGGGTTGCAGTGCTTATTTAAACAGGCCCTCCTTTGTTCTTTAACATTTGAAAAATATATACAAACTGC
The DNA here is from genome assembly GCA_000404065.3 of Pinus taeda. Lineage (NCBI taxonomy): Eukaryota > Viridiplantae > Streptophyta > Pinopsida > Pinales > Pinaceae > Pinus > Pinus taeda. The sequence goes on along the minus strand of APFE030764001.1, from coordinate 288,494 downwards.
CGCAAAACCACGAAAATGGCTTTGGCGGACTTGAGACATATATATATTTATATATATGCTGCCTTTAGGGTCCTTTCGGAACCGAAAACAATCGCAATCGGCAGCTGCTCAGGCATCCCTTCTATTCTCTTTATACAAAGAAAATATATCAAAAAACAATGAAAAATGTGAAGGGCTCGGATTTGAAAAATTATGAAATGGAACGCTGCATATATTGGGTCCAGCCCATCGGCGTTCGCACCATAACTTATGCAAAAGCCCCTACCGATAGAAATACTGTCGCGGACTCGAAATGATATAAAATGGAGTATTATATGGCCATCGGATCTGGCCCATCGGATCGGAACACAATATATGTGAAGGCCCTGTCCACTTTGGTAGCCCCAATAGCGAAATTCCAATGCGATTTGGGCCGATCCTCAAGCATGCTCTTTGAATTTTTAAATGATTTTAAAACAATTGCGCCTTTTGATATCATATTTCTGCCCTCCAAAGGGCTTTCCTTTTGCAAATTTTTTGATCGATGGAAGAATTTTAGCCCAAAAATGAGGATTTCGACAGCATCAATGGTTCCTTTGGCGTGATTATGAAAGTGTTTGCAGCCTTTGAGAGTGTTTGAATCCATTTTTGATGCTTTTGCATAGCAGCGCTAACAGGTACAGTGGCCCCCTGCCTTCTAGGGGGTCGTTGTTCCCCAGGCGAGTGCAACTGGGGTGTGCCTACTTGTATAACAACAAGTATGCAAGCAAGCACATCCATTGTGCCATGAGCGAGCACACCCTTGGATGGGTGCACTCGCCTGAAGTGCAGTGACCCCTTGGTAGGCAAGGGGACGATTATGAGAATTGGCCCCCTACCTACTAGGGTGCTGCAGTGCCCCGAGTGGGCACGCCCACTGACAGCACAGTAGCCCCCTGGTAGGTAGGGGGATGGGGGGCAAATGTAAAAATTTAACTTAAAAAAAAAAAAAAAAAAAAAAAAAAAAAAAAAAAAAAAAAAAAAAATCAGAATGGTTTTGTTTTGGTACCCTGGATGAACCTAACAACTCACTTGACATGGGGGTAATTTTTCTTGGTGCTTTTTAGTTTTAAATTTAGTTTTTTTTTTGTTTGTTTACTTAAGATATTGGTTTTTTGTAATATATATATATATATATATATTATATATATAATATATATGATAATATATAGATAGATAGAGAGAGAGAGAGAGAGAGAGAGATTGATTGCAGGAAAATGGCATCAAGGAAGGTTTTTGTGAATCTTTATAAACCAAAGACAACAATAACATCGTCTAGAGCTAGATATGGACCCTCAAAACATATTTTTGAATGAACCCGACCTAAGATAATGACTAAAAATATAGCAAGTGGCTTCTCAAAGGAAAAGAAGTTGATTTCATATTGGAAGAAATCATAAGTAAAGCTTACAAAATTTGCATGGGTTATGAAAGATAGAGAAGGCGAAGAAGATCTACAGATATATCTATATGCTGGTATGATTTACGATGGTGGAAGTTATGAGGTGCTGCGAAAAGTACTAGACATATGTTTGATGTCAGATACTGAAGTTTTTTATGTACTTACAAAACTGCCCAAGTCACATGACAAGATTAGATATCATTTTGCATTGTCGATGTATGACACAGTGGATGATTCTATAAGGATATGTAAACAAATCATAAAGGACATTGGAAAAAATATCGTAAGTATTCTTATTTATGTGTTTTGCACTATTATAATTGTATAATTATATTCTTTATAACTTAGTTATTATTGACATATTATATTTTGTTTGACATAATTTTACTGAGGGTATTTCAATTATGTTGGAGGGAATTTATTTTATAGAGTGAGATATTATGAATGTTGTCGGAATTTTCTACTCAGCGTCAAAAGAAGATATGAGAAAAAGAAAAGAAAAAAGTACTTCATGATGCTACAACACTACATACAAGGGATCAGCAAACAATGCCCACATTGGATCAATCTAGTAAAGTTAGACATGTTACTTTTGAAGATGAGGAAGTTGAATATGAATCTAAAGTTGAAGAATATGTTGTCATTACTGAGGATGAGATTAGAACTAATGTTAGAAATGAGAAGAACCATAAAATACAAAAACAAAAATGCCCAAGAATGACTCCCTTCTAGTTGATAATGAGGAGATTTCTTATGTGGAAGAAAATATGATAATCGATAGGAGGAAGAAATAAAAAGTTGATCATTCTGAAACAATCATGGCCAGTAGTGAAGATCCTAGTGAAAAATAAAAAGGAAGCAAGGAAATCATTAGACTAAGAGTTGATTTAGAGGATGTCATTATTAAAACAAAACAAAATTCCATTCGACATTAGTTGACGAAGACAAACTTAATTGAGGGCGGTCATACATTTCCACTTAATGTCAACCAAATCTATAAGTCAAATGAAGGACAATTTAAATATCAAATTAGAAAGCCACACCACTTGCATGTTCACAACTTGAAAACATTAATGAGTTATAATACATATGCTCATGTGGTTGATTTTGTGCTTCCTGTTGATCCAATTCAAGTTCCCAACAAAGAAGCATTTGATAAGTCAAAATGTTTTGAAAGCAAATATTATGTACTTGGAGCAAACCATTTAGTAGAATCTCAAAGGAAATTGATGGGGGAATATCCCAATAACCCACGTTTTGAAACAATGAAATGTATCATTTATGTTGGTTTAACAGTTATAGAAGCAAAGTTATTGGCATGGGATCATAATGCAGACAATGAGTATAGGATATCCATGACTTTCACCTAAAGGGTTAGATTTATTCATGATGAATTTGAAGAAAAATGTGGCGGGGATAAGATAAAGGTTAGTCTAACATTTCAAAAGGAATGTTGTATGGAAATAGGTTATCAAATTGAGGAAAAAATCAATTCAAAAGGTGGCAAAGTAAATTCTGAAATATTCAAAGGTATCGATAACATTTTCTAGTTGAAATTTAGAACTGGAGATATATGGGAATCGATTAATGATATTTTCTACATGTGGGAGAATATTGGCATAAAAAACCTAAAGGTCAAAAAGTCTAAACCATTGATATGTACTAGCAGTAAATAAAGTCTTGAAATGAATCTCCTTCCAGAAGATATGACTATCACACCTTGGAGATCATTGCAAGGATTGAAAGATGAAAATCTTGTCAAAACAATATTATCTCGTGTGAAGTCAGGTGAATTATCATTAGAGGAAATGTGTGAGGAATTTCAAAAGTAATTTTGTTGAATTATTTTTACTTATATCTAGATTATAACTTTATTTTAAATATAATGTATTGTTATTCGTATTATTTGTTATACATATCATTATATTAACATTTTTTACTTTATTTATTCAGTCACAAGGTAGATATGAGAATACAAGAACAAATGGTTAAATTATTGAATGAAGATAGTTTGGATGATGTTGTATGCAACTACCCAGATTCAAGTTCTTTTTTTCTCAAAGAAAAATCGCAATTTTATTCATAATGAACAAAATTACATATTGTAGAGGATAAAAAGCATATGCATAAAATAACAAATCCTGGTGTCCAAGATCAATAAAAACTCATCAGAGAGATAACATTAGTCTATTGTTTTTTACCTTTTCTGTTTTCCACTTTCCACCAACCACTAGAGTTGGGCATCGAATATACAATATTCATTTGATTCTCTTTTACATTTATAGGGGTTTCTTTATCAAAATCCAAAACTTTTGATGCATGAATTTGTTTGGTACCACTTACTTCTTTTTCAGATGGAATAATCTCAATCTGTTGTTGTTGAACTAAAGACATTGGAACTAATGAAGAATTATGCTTGGCCTCATTCTTCTCCATGGTATCCTAGGATTTTTTGTCATTAATGTTTGAGGTGTTGTCTGGGGTTTCTGCATCCTCTACTTCTACTTCCTGGGTTTCTAAAAACTACCAACCTTTTGGAATTGAGTTGGTTTCTTTTTTCTTTTAGGGTCTTTTTTAACTTGAGGACACGCATTTTGAAGATGGTCAGTTTGAAGACATGTACGAAAATGAAATTCCGTATTCCCATAGTTAAGAGGTTGTGACTAGTGTAGATTGTTGTGAATTAGAAAAATGTGATTAGGTAAACCTTTACTAAGATTTATCTCTACATATATTCTGGAAAAAGTGAAAATGCCTTTTGAGACTCGATCCGCATCCACCTTTAAGAACTTCCCCAAAGAATTCCCATTCCTTCTAATAGTTTGTGATGCCAAAATGCAGTGGTAGATTATGTAACCTAACCCACACTAGGATTTTGGACACCACCATGGTGTTTGCATCAAAACCCGGAAACCAAGGTATCATGAATAGACTCACATTGCCCCAAAACTATAGTCCCTCATTTAATACATAATCCATATCTTTTGTTGTGTCAAACTTTACAATAAAAAAAAACCTAGAACATAGATGGATATCATAGTTTTTTGTCCAAGTAGAGAAAATTCATTGATGTAGAGCCTATGATTTGGACCAAAATCCATTAAATATGCATATAACTTCTCTTGCATGGAAATCAACATAGAACTCATTTAGCTCAAGCAGGTTGATTATCAAAGCTGGCACTTGGGTCATCTACTCCACAATATAGGGACCAGGAAGATTGGGAGGTTATTCTATATTTTTTTGTGGATTTGCCTTCCCTTTAACTGCATCCTTGAAGGAATTTGGGCCTTTAGAGCTAGATCCAAGGCATCCTCCAAGAAGTCTCATGTTAAGGATGACAGTTGAGTTTGGAATAATGCCATAGTCTTGCAACTTGTAATCCTCTTGCAGTGATTTCACTGAATAAATTAGACTTTGAAGTCTTGCTGGAATACCCAACTGTTCTTGAATATTTTTATTAAGAGCTTGTACCCATTCCCAAATCTAGACCCTCGTACGCATTTTTTTCCCGCTCATGGTTCTAATAAAAATTTGGATCGGAGTTCCTTCATGAAAATCTAGGGATTAGTTCCTTTATGAAAATCTAGGGATTGACATTCAAGATTCATCCATTTATTGGTCTTGACTGGTAAATGGAAGGGTAAATTTGGATTTCAAGAGATTTTTACCGAATACTGGTAGAGAATTGATTTGAGAACCTCCCTGACATCAAATGCTAGAAAACTCCATTCCATATAGTTCCCAACTTCCCACGAATCTAAAAAACCTTCATGAATTATTAACTTGGCAAGGTCCACAGAATCTATGATGGGAAATTAATCCAAGAGTTGTGACCAAGATGTCTCAAAGCTTAAATTCCTTTGATTGCATTCAAGGCCCATATGCAGCCAAGCCTTTTCTCCCTGATGCAGCAGATCTTGCCAACCATTCTCATCATAACAAGGATTGCAACAAAAGATGTTGCTAATCAATCTTCTATTTGCAATTGCACGCTCTACCTCAGTTCTCCCACAAATCCACCAAATCTCGACCCTAGGCCCTAGATCCAATTGGAAACACATGGAAAACAATTTCTAAGATTTCATCCTTTCTGCACTGGAGGTAACATGGCTAGATCCAATAAATAAAAGTGTATATATCCATGGATCCACACTTTCAAAATACTTTCATTCCAGGGAATAACTAGTACTTCATTATTTACCAAACTAAACCTCCATATCTTCTTAATGCCTAGAGATTTAAGCTTGGCCAAAACTCACTCCTTGACTTTCCATATAGATCGATATAAATCTATCAAACAATTGCTTATCCCGTGATCAGATCCGTATTCATCATCTATGATCCAGGTTGAATGTGTTTTTGCATGTGAAGCGGGCTTTGCGAAGAAAACCCGATTCAACTTCCCCACTTTCTCCCTTGGGTAATAGGGGGCAAGACCACAACATAATGTAGATCTGTCACCGTGGTTCCAACTCTGTCGCCGACGTCCACCAGAGAAATCACTCCATCAAGGTTGTGAGATTTGGTAAGAAGATTTGTCGACATGATCCTCGAGTTACAAGTCATGGCTCCATCATGATGTCAAATCCCTAATGATAATGTATTAACTCTTACTCAGATTCAAGTTCTACATCAACACAAAAATATTTTCATCTGGCATTTAAAAGGGTATGTTGATTTATGCATTCATTTTTATTTATGTGTATACTGTTTTTATTTCATAACTTATACATATATTTGTTTATTTCATTAAAGATGAAGAAGGATTCAAATAGAGCACTAGATAGTTTCAGAAGCTTTATTAAAAAAATTAAGATGGAAAGGTTGAGAAAGAAACATCTTAGTAATGTTGAACTTGATCCTAGTCTTAATCATTTCATTTGGAATGGGCTCGAGACTATCCAATATCAAATAATACAAGGTGGTTATGAAGACATTCCAAAACTCATACCTAAAAGGGATTATTCCCTAGTTATTGCAAATATTCCTCATGATAGTGACCCTTATACTTATCAAGCTTTTAGTAAATTTGTTGTGGGATTTCTAGAAGTCAAAACATCACCATTTTGGAGATGTGTGACATTTCATTCATACAAGCAATTCGCAGTGTTATTGACAAGTTTCAAGGGAAAAGAAAACTCAAGGATGCAACTTACATGGTAAGACGTTGAAATTGTATGTTAGATTCATGTTAAAAAAATAGTTTATGTACAAGTTAATTGAACTTTTACTATTTCATGTTACACACAAAAATCATATCTTATTAACCACGGAGATCAACCAATTATAAGTGATTGTGAGTTCATTTATGTTGAATGTTGGACAAAAGATGATAATTATAAGTTTATGCTTCTGAATCAAGTAGATGGAAGGAGTCATAGCCAAGTACTGGTTCATGATTTTGTTGTAAAAAAACTAACATATGAAGATAAAAAAAAGTAAGAGGATAGATAATTAACATTTATCAAAGACCACAACCATTGATTAACTGTCTTATAGATTTATGTTCAAATGAATGAGATTGGGTTTTGAATTTATTCTCAGGCTCAAGTAAGTTTTATTATATAAAATTGAATTTCAATATTTTATTTTTTATTTTTATGTGTTTATACTAATTTACTTAATTATCTATTTTGTACTTAATGATTAGGTACAACACTAGCATGTTGCCTACAAAAAAGAAGAAATTGCATTGTCATTGAAAAATACCCAATGCATTGCAAATTTATTTAGTAAAGAATTAATGCTCTTCAATTTCTTCAAGATGCAATGAAAGAAGTTGGTTTGAGGAAAGGGGATTTTAATGAATCACGTACATGGAAAATTTTAGGGGCAAATTTTCGCCCTTGGGCTAAATTAAGGGGTTTTATATTTTTATTAGGCGAATATTTTGTATCATAGTACATTGTTACAAATCGCCTCAAATTTATTTTATAAAAAAATTAGGTATGGAGGTTAGCCCACCTTATTTTAAGGGAGAGGGTAAAAACAGTAAATTTAGCCCTTGAAATTAGGAGTTACAATCTTCCATTCGCCCTCATTTTCAAGAAAATGTATTTATGATAGTTATAAATAAAAATATAAATACAGTGGAGGTATGGTAAATAAATACAAATACAAATAAACTAGAGGTATGGTAAATAAATCAAACATCTTTTTATATTTAGTCCATAACCCTCTTTCTATTTAAGAAGGCTCAGAAACGAGTTTTCATTTAAGTGAATCCTATGGTCCAAATACCATATTTATAAAAGAGGTATGGTAAATTAATAAAAATATAAATAAACGAGAGGTATGGTAAATAAATAAAACATTTTTTATATTTAATCCATATGTCACCTTATATTTATGAACACACAAGGTTGTCAATAAATAAAAATATAAATAAAGTGGAGGTATGGTAAATAAATAAAACCTCTTTGTATATTTAGTCCATAACCCTCTTTCTATTTAAGAAGCCTAAAAAAAGAGCTTTTATTTAATTGAATCCTATGGGCCAAATACCATATTTATAAAAGAGGGATGGTAAATTAATAAAAATAAAAATAAACGAGGTATGGTAAATAAATAAAACATTTTTTATATTTATTCCATATGCCACCTTATATTTACGAACAATCAAAAAATGTGCTATATTTAGGTGAAGCCTATGGGCCAAATACCATGGGCCAAATTATTATTAATACCATACAAAAAAAACATTATTAACCCTAATATTAGTATTAATAAAAATAAATATGGCACATGGTATTGACCCATGGTATTCACGTGGAATGCACCCTATTTAAAGGGGGGAATTATCCATTTTTACTCTGGATCAAATATCATGATATGCAAAATAACATAGAGTGAAAAAATATTGATCCCTATGGGGGCTTGGTAGATCAAGAGTAAAAATTGATATTGTAATTTAATGTCACTTAAACATTTTGTTGGGTGTGGAGCCTGATTATCTTCTATATTCAAAAGTACCGCCACATTGGACCCTAGTTCAAAATGGGGGCAGCAACGCCGCCCGTAAAATATTCGCTGCAAGGGGGGGTCCAGGGGGGCAGCTGCGACCTTTGGGAGCCCCCCCCTGGCGGGGGTTTTCGGGGGCAGCGCCCCCGAAGCTAAAAACAGCTGTAAAATTGCCTTGTAACGGTATAGTAATTTCTAGTCAATCTGGGTCGTTCATTAGGCAGATGATCTGACGGTAGAACTTATGTTTAGTTTAGGGTTTTTTGCCCTAGAAGGCAACGCCTCTCTTTGTATGAGGGCATTGTATTTAAGGCTATGAGATAGATGTGTATTCAGTGTGAGTGAGAAACAGAGAGGTGAGACTGTGAGAGAAGATAGAAGATATTACCGTGGATTTGCTGTAGGTTGTGTCTCTTCATTTTGCTGGATAATAGAAAGGAAGGACTGGCTGTTCGGGGTGGACGTAGCCCAAACTGGGTGAACCACGTATATCTGTGTCTTTCTTGTATTGTGCATTTTCTGTGTTTATATTTCTGCATTATTTCATGTGTTCCATTGCTCCGTAATATATAATTTTCTAACAAGGGAAAAAAAGTTAGGGTTTTCCCCCTTGCTGATAACTGTTTATTATTATATATAAATAAAAAAACAATCTGGCAAGAAAAGAGAATAACTTCCTCATCCAAAATTACCATATGTAATTAATTCAATCCATATTTAATTTTTGGAATTAATAATACTCCACTCATTTATAACGAAAAAAAGTAATCTATGTTCTACATTTACCCATAATGGTAAAAAAAGAGAATTTATTCGCATAATTTATCTGGTCATTACATCTACCCCTCCTGAGATTGGACATCGTCCCGGTGTCTTTCAGCCACAAACAGAGCTGGATAAGTTCCTTTCATTAATTCTTCATCTTCCCAAGTGGCTTCCTCAAGTCCATAGTGTCGCCACTGGACCTTAACTTGGGTAATAACTCGTTTCCGCAGCTGCACTTCTCTCCGATCGAGGATGTTCAGAGGTTCGACCAGAACCTCTCCTTCCGGTTCGACCTGCATTACAAAATTTCCTAAAGTTAGTTTTTCTTTCAAAATCAATTCCAACAGTTTTACTGCAGCAATAGTTACTACCTGAATGTCTTGCCATTGGATCACATGCTTAGGATCATAGACATATTTCTTCAGTACCGAAACACGGAACACGTTGTGGACTTGAATGTGGCTCGGCAAGGTGAGCTGATATGCCACTGGTCCAATCCTAGCCAGGATTTGGAATGGTCCACAGTATCGGGGTGCCAACTTGGCACACCCGCTCCATTGTAAGGTACTTCTTTTAGTTTGAATTCTGATATACACGTGATCCCCAACTTGGTACTCCTTAAATATTCTTTTCCGGTCAGCAAAATTTTGTTGTCTGTCTTGAGCAGCCTTCAAACTTACGCGTACTCTTTTCACCATGTCTTCCATTTATTTAAGCATTTCAGGCCCCAAACTCAGTTTATCCTCGGGTCCTCCCCAGCTAGAGGGTGTTCGACATTTCCGACCGTACATAACCTCAAATGGGCTCATTTGGGTGGAAGTGTGATAGCCATTATTATATGCGAATTCTACCAGATGCAAATATTCCTCCCACAACGTAGGTTGTTGCATCACGTATGCCCGCAACATATCTTCCACCACTTGGTTTACTCATTATGTTTGCCCATCAGTTTGAGGGTGGTGTGCTGTGCTGAAATTTAATTGGGTTCCCAATTCAGCGAATAGCGTTCTCCAGAAAGCTGATGTGAACTTCACATCACGATAAGAAATTATGGTTTTCGGAAGTCCGTGAAGCTTAAACACATTTTGCATAAACACATAAGCAATCTGTGTAGCTTTGTACGTGGATTGTACTGGTATAAAATGCGCAACTTTACTCAGTTTATCCACCACCAACATAATTGAATCGTTGTTCCTTTTTGTCTTGGGCAGCCCTGTAATGAAATCCATGGAAATGACTTCCCATTTCCATTCTGGAATAGGTAAGGGTTGTAGCAGTCCCACTGGGTGTTGGTGTTCTGCTTTAATCTGCTGGCATTCTAGACATCACGCTAAATACTCGGCAATGCTTTTCTTCATTCCTGGCCAAAAGTACTCTTTTCGGATGGTAGTAATCATTTTCTAGTACCCCGGATGTCCCGCATAATGACTGACATGGAATTCATCCATAATCAGATTTTTAATTTTATCTTGATTAGGTACATATAATCTCTGCTAAAAATATATCGTTCCCTCATCATTTAGCTCATAATCTGGTTGGCCTGTCAAGTTAGTAGATTGATGTAATTGCAGTTTTAACTGTTGATACTTAACATCTTGACTTGAAGCTTCTTTAACCATCTCCAAAATGGGGCTCTTCCACTTGCTAACATAAACTTCATATAAATGATGTACTTTCTGACTTAGGGCGTCCGCCACTTGGTTTTCTTTCCCTTGCAAATGTTTTATTTCAAAATCAAAACCGCTCAGGAAATCCACCCACCGTGCTTGTCTGGCATTTAAGGTAGGCTGACTGAAATAGTTGGTCAAACTATGATGATCAGTGAGCAACAAAAATTTCCTTCCCATTAGATAATGTCGCCACATTTTTAAGGCGTGGATGACAACAGTGAATTCTAAATCATAAGCGGAGTATTTTTGTTCGTGCTCCTTTAATTTCCGAGACTCATACGCGACCACCTTTCTTTCTTGCATTAAAACTCCACCTACTCCTTCTTTGCTCGCATCCGTACATACCACGTAATCCTTATCAGGATCTGCTATCCTCAAAATGGGGGCTGTAGTGAGTAAATGTTTCAATTGCTCAAAACTTTTCTGGCAGCTTGGGGTCCAATGAAATGTTTTCCCCTTTTTCTGTAATGAAGTAATGGGAAATGCAAATCTAGAAAATCCTTCCACAAATCTTCTATAATGTCCAGCTAGTCCCATAAAAGATCGAACATCTGCTACATCCTTCGGTACAGGCCAATCCATTATAGCCTTTATCTTCTCTGGGTCCACAGCGATCCCTTCCTTGGTAGTTACATGACCCAAGTATTGGATCTCCTCTTTAAAGAAATCACATTTACTAAACTTTGCGTATAGTTGATGTTCCCGAAGGGTCTGTAACACCTTCCTAAGATGTTCATGATGCTCTTCCATGGAGAATATACTAATATATCATCAATAAATATTAGTACAAATCTGTCCAAATATTGATGAAAGATACTGTTCATTAAACACATGAATGTTGCGGGAGCATTGGTAAGTCTGAATGGCAAGACCACAAATTCATAATGTCCGTATCTGGTTCTAAAAGTTGTTTTAGCGATATCCTCATCCTTAATTCGGATTTGATGGTAACCAGAACGTAGATCAATTTTAGAGAATACCGTCACGCCCTTTACTTGATCAAATAGTTCGTCGATCCGTGGTAAAGGATATTTATTCTTAATGGTTAACTTATTTAACTGATGGTAATTGATGCACATCCGGAAGGTTCCATCCTTCTTCTTAACAAACAACACTGGGGCTCCCCACGGGAACACACTAGGACATATACAATTCCTGTCCAACAACTCTTGCAACTGCATTTTTAATTCTGTCAGTTCAGGTACGCTCATCCTATAAGGTGCCCGTGACACTGGTGCCGCTCCTGGAATTAACTCGATGGTAAAATCTATGTTTCTTTTTGGGGGCAGCCCAGGAATTTCTTCTGGAAACACATCTGTGAATTCTTGAATGACTGGGATGTTATTTAAAATGGCTGTTTTATCCTTAGAATCTGCATAACCCACCTGGATGGCATAGACCTGGCATCCTTTTCGAATACATTTTACAAGCTGGTTTGCTGTTATTGGCTGCACTTGCACAGGTCATTTAATTCCTTGCATCTCTTTTTCGGTTCCAAGATGATCTCTGAAGTATATAATTTTGGTCTTACAGTCCACTAATGACCAATGTTTCTCCAGCCAGTCCATACCAATGAGAATATCATAGGAACCAAGGGGGAGCACATTTAAATCAGCCATTACTAGTTGTCCAGCTATGGTAAAGGAGTAGTCTTTAATTTTAGCTATTACTCGTCTTTTGGCTCCCGTAGCTAATTGCACTAGCCATGGGTTCTTAAACTTAACAGATTGTAAATTACAACGTTCCACTATCTTTGGGCTTACATAACTCAGTGTAGCCCCAGGATCAATTAAAACAGATACAGTAAGGTCTGAGATATTACCTTCGAATTCGACCATAGTTAGCTGATACTCCACCTGACGGTCTTCCAAAGCCGCATTAATTCTTGGTATATTGCGTCCCACTTCACCAACTATTGAAGCCTCGTGAATCTGGGATAACTGTTCTGTCCCTTTCCGCTGTGGGCAGTTTTTGATGTAGTGGGGTCCCCCACATCCCCAGCACTGCACCGGGGGTCTTGTTGTCCCTTCATTGTCCAAGCGTGCCTGCTGTTCACTGACTTTGGATTCACTGTTAGGCCGAAATTTGGATGTGGTTCTGACTGGAATCCTGCTGTTCAGTCCCTTGCCATTTCCCTCACTTCCACTGCTGCGATTTCCTTTGCTGCTGCCCATTGACTTAAAGCCCTTTTTCTCATTCCATTTCTTGCCGGCTGCTTCTCCCTTTTTTTTGCTTTGCTGATAACAGATTCTGGCTTTCCGTATTACCTCATCCATCAATTTTGGATTGTCGAATTCAATCCTTTCTCGCATGTAGGGTGGTAGACTGCTTACATATCTTTCTACCTTGGCCTTTTCCTCTCTTATATGAGGCACATAGCGAAGCAGGGAAGTAAAGCGGGTGATGAACTCATCCATAGTTTGCTGCCCCAAACGCAGATCATGAAATTCTCTTGCCTTCTCATCGTAGAACCGCTCAGTTAGGTACCTCTCCTTAAAATACTCTTGAAAGTTATCCCAAGTAATGGTTTGTTCCGTAACTCCTTTTACAATCTTCACCTCCTCCCACCATAAGGTGGCCTTTCCCTGTAGCTGAAAAATAGCCAATCTGGCTTTAAGATTGTGGTCATATTCATAGAGCTGAAAATACTTGTTCATATTAATTAGCCATGCTTCAGCTGCTTCCTCTTGTTCCCCATCAAAATGTGGGGGTTTAATTTTGCGGAATTCCCCTTGTAATTCCACCCCTTGTCTTTTCGAAGTTTGTTGTTCAATTACATTATCAGAACACTCTTCCTGATCCTCGGATCCTTCAGGGGGCATAGGGTGGTTCTGTTCCTCCGACATCCTCTGATGCTCCATGCTAGGATTAACTAGTACCTGATTCTGTCGATCAGATAAACTTTTCAATATTCTTTCTTGTTCCATTGTTAATCTGGCATTGTCCTCCCGCAGCCTTGCCATTTCATTTTTAAGTTCCTGCACAGTTTCCAGAATGGCTTGATTCGTAATTCTGGCCTCTTCCCCAAGTTGGACCCATAGTTCAAGATTATTTTCAGGACCAGGTACCCCTTGTCCCATCACAGGTCGTCGAGTTGTATTATCTGCTCTCCTCATACTGCAAGCTCCTGAACTCCTGTTCCTGTACTTATTCCATCAATTGAAGAGAATGATAAGGAAGATAAGAAAAAAGAAAGAAAACTCTCTTTTTTTTTTATATATATCTCTTATATCTGTCTATTCCTACCCAGAGGCCTCAGTTTTGTAACTGGGCTCTGATACCATATGTCACATCTCCGTTTATTCAAAAGACATTACCATAAGACTGATAATAAAAAAAAAATTCATTAATCAACTTACTGTCTTAAATAAGGTTGTGGTTATATAAAGTTAAGGGTGCGAGGGTTAGACCCATCGCCCTCAGCGCACTTTTCAAACATTATCATTTGATATTCTATGTGATTTATACATAAGGTAGGTTTCGTGTTGACATTTAACACCTACCAACCATTGCACTTAATCGTACTTGAACTTCATATCTTCTGCCCTTCCCGTATCCCTTGGCGGACTTTCTTATTGAGAGCTGGCTGCATGAGGCTCAGGCACATGGACTTACCTTGATACACTCCCACTTTGAACTAAATGCCGACTCGATGGTAGCTGCCAATCCTTAAATGCTATAGGCAGTACTTGGCCTCCTCGGGATTACAGTGGTTTCGACGATGGAGATTGAAACCCTCCATCGGACGGTGATGGTTTCGCGTGCCTAATTTATAATATTGCTTTTAGGGTTTACGGTGTTCATTTTGATGGAGGTCGCTGCCTGAAACTCTGCTCTGCAGCACCAAATGATGGCGTGCACCTTTACCATTGGGTTTCCTGTTAGATCCTGAACCAGTCTTGTTTATTCCGGGAGACGATGCAGATCGCCCAGTGTTTTAACCTGATTCCGGCTTCTATCAGGTAAATTTATTATCCTTTTACTGTTATCCACATTGGTAAATCATTGGTTCATTAATTTCAATCCGGAACTAGTTCTTGTTTGTTTCCTTTTCTCGGTTGAATGCGCAGAGTATATTTCCCTCCGCACGGCGGCAAGGATTGCTGGTTCAAAATCATCCGGGGTAGCGAACTCATGGTAAGAGTCGAAACCCTGTTACAAATGGTACTGTGGTATGCAGAGTCGAGGGCGAAGTTTAATATTTTCGTCTTCTGTCAGGTGCTTATTTGTTCCCCTCCTAGAAGCTTGATGCATTCGTTACCTTTGGCTAGGGAAGCCTTCTACTGCTCGCTGTCATAAGACTCTGCCTTAGGATTATTCCAAGGTTGTCTTGACGAGCTCGCACTTGTGAGAGGCGTTCGGGTCTTTGTGATGGCCATGTATAAATTCCAGTAGATAGATTTTTTATTATTTGGTTAGATTTTTGGCGAGCCACTGGTACTTTGACACAAACTGGCTGCGCCTTTTAGGATTAATGTCTTTAACGTAAGGAAGATGTATACCCAATACTTTAAACAGTATGATGCTTAGTTCTGAGCGGTTATTTTGTTTCTGGGTTTTCTTTTATGAATGTATGTATGCTATGGCAGTTCTGGGTTCGTTATTACCCTACTTAAACTATAAATCAAGGTTCAGTTGTCTATTACGGCACTTGAAAGTATATCACTCCATTTGACAGTATATATATATGCATGTAATTTAATCTGGGGTTTCAACTCGATTGCGTTCGGCGCTCAGTAATTTCTAATCAGATTTTGTTGCTTCTCTACAAGGATAGTATTTATTACATGACTTAGCAGTAATACTCTTTTCAATTCATTCTGAGCGTTTACAGTTTATTTGGCTATGGAATTTCTGTACGGAGAATAGCTTAATTATTTCAGCTATGTATCTTTCGATTGCCGTCTTTATTTTTTTGGAACTCATTTAGATGTTCTTCTTGAATTAGCATTTCCGACTTCTTTTACATCAAGTCTCGACCCTATACTTAGGGCGTATGCATGTATTTATCATCATAATCTTTTCCTACAATACTGTTATATTTATGTATTCCTTATTTAGAAAAGAAAAGATTGTTTCGTATGCGGCTTACGATTTCTGTTGATAGCTGTTAATGCGTAGGAAATTTGTTCATATACAGAACTGTGATTCATGTTTTATTGGTTACTGTTCCGTTCGAATACGACATGATTAATCGTTTAATTTATTACAGATGATGGTTATGAGTTGTTCCTCTTCTCCTGTACATGGGGTTTCCCTCCCCCTTCACCATTCTATTCGTAATCTAAGGAGGTTTTCGATTTTTAAATTAAAGTTCCTGTAACCTCCCTCGTAATCTTAATTCTTTAAAAAGACTTCAGTTCAGTATAACTACAGGTAACAGTAACTTGCTCAAGCTAATCAATAACTTAAGTTCAGTCACCCTATAATTTCGCAGTACTCTGTTCAGGTTTATTTGCTCAGGTTTGTTTAATAACTTAGGCTCCATCGAATATAGCTAAGAAATACTCTGTTCAAATTAATTAAAAGAGCCTTAGGTTCAGTCGAAATATCATTAAATTTCCCCATCTCCAGAGAGCACAATTGCTCTCTTACTAATAGCCTGGAACCAATACGAGAGTATCCTGCTTTTTCAATTTGCAGCTAACTGTTACTTAAACAAAGGTTAAAAAAATCTCCTCGGAATACAAAAACTGTATTGTACTTACCTATATTGTCTTCCGCACAGACTTTAGTACCTCTCCAGATTGGAGAAAACCGGTTCTTGTTGCTTGCTTTCCTCCCAACCACGAGATTTGTCAACCCGACTAATCTCCCCCCAAGCTTATCTGCCAGGCCTCTGCCTTCAGCAAATATAATGCACCCTTGTGCCTGTGCTATCTGGTCCTCACCAGACTTAGCACTTATCTTTTTTCTTTCCACTCCCTCCTCTAGTCTGTTCATCAACAGCCCGGGCTTTTCCTCCTTCCCATCTTTCTATGGGATAGGGAATAAACAGTTAGGGTTTTCCCCCTTGCTGATAACTGTTTATTAAAAAAAAATCTCGCAAAAAAAGAGAGTAACTTCCTCATCCAAAATTACCATATGTGATTAATTCAATCCATATTTAATTTTTCGAATTAATAATACTCCACTCATTTATAATGAAAAAAAATAATCTCTGTTCTACATTTACCCATAATGGTAAAAACAGAATTTATTCGCATAATTTATCTAGTCATTACATTGAGTTTGCTAACATTTTAGACATCAAACCAGATTAATTATAAAGAGCTCGTTTCCAAAGTTTTTTCGTTTGAACAAAATTGTCGCATATTCCAACTTTTTCATTATATAAATTCGTCTTTTCTTTTCCTCCCATTTAAAGTTATACCATACCAGTTTGTCCTTTGGGTGACATTTTAGCCATCAAACCTATTTTCAGCCAAATCATGGCATATTCCAGAAAGGAAATGATTGGGTCAATCAACTTTTTATGTAGAAAGTTCTCTTTTGTTTTCCTCTCGTTGAAAGTTCTGCCACCTGCAGTTTTGTTTGACAAAAATCAACTTTTTATGATAGAAAGATTTCTTTTCTTTTCCTGTCAATGGAGGTTCTACCACTTGGTCCATTTAGGTTGAAAATATCGTCTGAGTAAAAATTTTGTTGCTGTCATTTGATAAACTTTCCCGTCCACGGAAACCATCGGAAACGATGGCATAATAACGACACTATTGATTTGTTACATTGTATGCGGTGAAATTTGAGGCCAAGTAGTATGGTTACTATTGTTTCGTTGACAACGTGTGGGAGTAAGTTAAAAGGCAGAGGGGAAAGTAGATGCTGGTCATTCTCATTTGATTTGCCATGGACAACTGCAACTCGGGAAATGGAATGCGATGCTAGCTGGTATGCTCTATGTGTACTGAAAATTAAATGTGATCCGAAAAAAGAATATAATATAACAATCATAGAAAGTCAAGTCAAAGGCTCGGTTTTCCATGAGTCAAGTGAAAGAATTGGTTCTCCATGTGCCAGCTATTGAAAATTGGAGGATAATGGGTTCCACTTCCACCATTCAGCAGGTTTCTCAGTCTGCCTGTTGTATTTGTGTTTATAAATCTAAGAGCTCAGTGATTGCAGAGTGCTCAATTCAATCTTAAAGAAGAGCCATTGGCAAGAGGAGTTAAAATGATGGGCGCGCAGCGACAGCGAGAAAGTGCCCCATATCCCTCCAATCAGAAGATACGAAAAGGTCTCTGGTCACCTGACGAAGATGAGAAACTTATCGACTATATGATGAAAAACGACACTCTCAGTTGCTCGTGGAGCTATGTGGCCAAGCAGATTGGTAATAAATGATGTGCCCACTCACAAATTTAATTTCAATTGTAATTTATTTAGTTGAAACCAGCATTGCAACGGGGCAACTAATTCCATTTGGACAAACATGCTTCTTGGATAGATATAATCGACTCATTTTAGTAAATGCAATGTAATGATAAGAATAGATAATATATTCATATCTATTTGAATATTAAACTAAAAAAAATTAGAAGTGTATAAATGTGAGCAATAAAGTTATTGGTTTAATTTTTAATGTCTTTCCTAGTTTAGGGATATATGATGACGAAAATTAGTTTAAAAGGGATTGGTAGGGTTAGTTTACTTGGTGGAGGTTTACTGGCTAAAACACTCAGTCATTGTGAGGTCGCGTGCTAAAAATATTTCCACACTGATCGTTAGGCTATGATTAACTTGGTCAGCTGGATATTATCCCTTAAAATAAATTCACTCAAATTCTCTTTCGGAAAAGGAAAGAGAGATGTTGGTACGAAAATGAAAGTGAGTTAGTGTTTGAAAATAAAAGTGAGTTAGTGTCTAAAAAATTTATGTAAAATGTTTTGTTCACTATCTTTCTCAGCTATTTTATCAAGAAAAAAAGTAATTTAATTGGCTGTTGGAAGTTTTTTTAGATTTTACATTGTCAAAATGCTGGTCAGAAGAGAAAAGAAATCATATAAAAAATCATATAAAAGTAAAAATTTATATGTTTAAGTTTTGTGTTTGAGTGTTAATTAGGTTTTCATAAATTAGCAGTTAGATAGTAGTTATTGGATGTAATTTTTTTCATATGACTTTATTTATTATGATGTCAACATATAGTTTTTATTTAATTTTGGCGATAAACTATAGTAGATGATTTGAAAAGGTCTCACATGCTTAAATTTACATTTTAATTTTGATGATAAACCATAATAGATGATTCTAAAAGATCTCACATGCTTAAATTTATCTAATATATATCAGATATGCCTAAATTCAATGAAAAACTTATTTAAAAAAAGGAAAAGAAGAAAAAAACAATAATCCCAAATCTTAAAACCTTGCTAAATTCGCTTCGGATATAAATCTCTCCGAATTCATTTCATAAGTATAGACGGGGGTGCACGTTTTACTTCTCTTGGCCTCCTCTCTTCTATTTTTAAGCAACAAATTTTACCATTTTCAAAACCTAGACAGCTTCCACACCCTGCCAAAGTGGTAGCACGTTATAATATTGCCGTACATGTACATACAGGTCTGCAGAGATGCGGAAAGAGTTGTAGGTTGAGATGGATTAACCACTTACGCCCAGGCCTTAAAAGGGGTGCAATGTCTACCGAAGAAAAGCAACTCATCATGCACTTACATGCTATTTTTGGTAACAGGTTTTTGTATGCTTACACCTCCTCCTTTTTCCTTGAAGAAAATGTTCATATCAGTTGCTGCACATAGTCATTAACATGAGGAATGAATCGCATGAACTAAGCAGGTGGTCTCAAATTGTTGCCCATTTGCCTGGACGTACGGACAACGACATCAAGAATTATTGGAACTCTTACATCAAGAAGAAACTTGACTTGAAACAGTCGCTTCTCTCCTCATCGTCCACCGAAGGCAACGGCAACAACAGCATAAAGTGTCGGATTCGTAATATGGCACCCCCTGCAGCAAATGAGTACTCTTGTCTTCAGGACTTATTGGATTTGAAGTATGAACAAGTTCATGAGAAAAACATTGTGTTACCAGTTGATCCAGATTCCTCAATAGCACCTTCTTATATAATGGCATGGAGTACCAGTCACTCCTATTCAAACGCAGCTGATTTTACTGATGTTTACCCAGGAACTTATACCACTCATAACGTGGAGGATTACATGGGCCTGCAGGATAAGGCCACTAATCAGTCATGCCCGTCTCTATTCAGTACACCAGCAACTATATGGGCGGATGTCGATCAATACTCTAACAGTCAGGGACAGGGTTTGTATGATTGCAAGGATCTTGCAGTAAATTTGACATATGATGAACTACATCTGGGTGTACCAACAAATACTAATATTCAAAGGCACCATATCTACCAGTTGCCTCAGACAGAAGGAATGCAGGATGTTTTTCAACAAGCAAGTTCATCATTTCCAATTTGTGAAGAAGGGAAGGCAATACCAAGTCCTACACTGTTAGGAAGAGGAGAAAATAGAACGTTCGGTTCTGAATGTGAAAGTGAATCAGGCCAGGTTACCGTTTGGGCACAGGACGACCATATGTACAATATTCATTCTGAAACTGCACCTTTTTCAGGTTTCGATCAGATAATGGCTACGGTCCTTTGGGACTGAGGCGAAAGTTTTCAAATTTCATATCTAATTTCTTGCATAGAAAGTTGTACTCTAGGAAAATGTTGCGTCTATTAACCCCATAGCTCATCTGTTTAATATTGTAGCTATTTTCTTCAGAGGAATGAAGGAAGTCGTTTTTGTACTCCCAGTGCCTTTAGTTATCTTTCTAATATGTAGCTGGCCGCATCGGAGGTCAGAGTTTTTTCACTTTCCCTATGTACTGCTACTTTGTCTATGGACATCGAGGCTTTTCCATTACATCCGAATTTTCGGAAATTGTAAGGCTGTTATCATCCGTTGAAATTAATATCATAGCTTGATGAATATCAAGCTCCAATCATGTGACTCTTGATCTGTCACTGTCGGGTTACTTTTTAGTTTTAATAATGGAAAGGAAATTTGATACTTTAAAATATTATTACATCAATATATATTTTAAATCATATCGCAGTCTAGATTCATTTTAACATTGGATCTATCCAGAGCCAAAAGGGATCAAATCTCTCGTGCTGCAACCCTATTTTTTGAGTGCAAAATTTGAGGAAAGGTTTGCACCTCTAGATATTTGATCTCTCTAGGAGCTTGATAGATCCGGTGTTAAGATGCATCTACGGTGGTTTTAGTCGTGTGCGGTCATACAAAATTTACTAAACATCTAATTATTTTGATAATTTTAAATACGTTAAATATATCTAAAATTAATTTGGTCCATTTAATTTAAATTTTTTTTAGTTACCTCAGTTTGTTGAGATGAGAGAGACTCTTACTAACTTGAATGATGAAATACAAATAATACAAATTTTGAGCCCAATGTAACAATTTTGATAGATTTTTACAAATAATACAAATTTTGAGCCCAATGTAACAATTTTTTTTTCCATTTTCTCATATCGATCAAATGAAAAGAGTAGTTGAAATCATAGACCATTCAAAGTATTTAACTCAAATATGTAGTAAACAACATACCTTGTATTTGTTGCTCTCTAATATTAATATTAGTTTTCTCCAAAGTCAATCATTGTGACTTATGGATTGTTAAAACGGTAGTTATTTTCTATTACCTGTTGAATGCAAAGTAATTAGCAATGCTGAATGATAGAAAATGGGAATAATAACAGTGTACCCAATTATAAGTTCAAGTAAGCAAACATTGTATTTAGGATGAAAATTCAAGTATTGTATTTATGGATGAATACTTTTTATGTGTTTACACTGAGAGAGAGTGTGTATGTTTTGGGGGTGAGAAGGACAGGCAATCAGAGATAGAGATATACATGGGGGGAGAGGAAAAGGCAAGGAGGGAGGAAGAGATATGGATATGGAGAGAGAAATGTTAGAGAGAGAGAAGGGGAAGAGACAGGGAGGGAGGGGAAAGTGAGGAAGGGAAGAAGGGGAAAGGGAGGCAGGGAAGGAGAGATAGATAGATATGGAGAGAGAGTGTGTATGTTTAGGGCCTGAGATAGAGAGATAGAGAAGAAGAGACAATGGGAGAGATAGATATAGATGGAGGAGTTAGAGATGTGCTTATACTAAAAAAAATTCACACTATTAATCTAATTACTTTGAAATTAATGTACATCATACATCTTGTTGCATCAAAGAAGAAATCAACATCTACAGTAAAAACAATGCATCTAGTGCAAACAATCAAATAGGATTAGAAATCAACATTTAAACTAAGATCAATGCATCTAGTGCAAGCAATCAAATAGGATTATAAATCAATATCTACACTAAAAACAATGCATCTAATGCAAGCAATCAAATATGAGTAGAAATCAACATCTACGCTGAAATCAATGCATCTAGTGTAAGGTATTAAATATAATTAGAAATCGACCAATCAAATATGAGTAAAAATCAACATCTACGCTGAAATCAATGCATCTAGTGTAAGGTATTAAATATGATTAGAAATCGACCTCTACACTGAAATTAATGCATCAAGTGCAAGTGATCAAATACGATGAGAAATCAATATCCACACTGAAACCAATGCATCGTGTGCAAGCAATAAAATAGGAGTAGAAATCAACATCGACACTAAAATCATTGCATAGAGTGCATGTGATCAAATAGGATTAGAAATCAACAACTACAATGAAATCAATACATCTATTTTAGTAAAAATCTAAAGTATTCACAACCTTATGGATCTAACAGCTATGTTTTAATTTGTCACTGTGAGACTCTTTCTGCTTCCCTCTCTCTCCCCCTTCCATTGTGTGTCTATCTCCCTCCTGCTCTCCTTCTCTCTCTTCCCTTACCTCTCTCCCATGTCTCACTCTATCTGCCTCTCCCTAAATTTCTCTATATTTATCTTCTTTCCTCTCTC
Source organism: Pinus taeda (assembly GCA_000404065.3). Classification (NCBI taxonomy): domain Eukaryota; kingdom Viridiplantae; phylum Streptophyta; class Pinopsida; order Pinales; family Pinaceae; genus Pinus; species Pinus taeda. The sequence continues at coordinate 265,700 of APFE030764001.1, read as the reverse complement.
CCTTGCCATCTATATTTATACTTCCCTCCATTTCTCCTTATTTGTCTCTCTATCTCAACCCCCTAAACATATGCCACGCTATCTCTCTCTCTGTCTCTCTCTCTCCCTCTCTCTCTCTCACACACACACACATACTTACTCTCCATCTCTTGCTTGCTAGTCCCTCTCCTCCTTTCTCTCTCTATGTATTTCTTCGCCTTCTAACTCCATCTCTGTCTGCTCCTCTCTCCCTCCTCTCCCTCAAGTCATCTCTCATTTTCCTTCCTCTCTCTCCCCTTCTCTCCCACCTCCCTCCATCTCTGCCCCCATCATACACATACTCTCTCTCCACCCTCCAACTTTGTCACTATCTCCCTCCTCTCCTTCTCTCACTCCCCCTCTCTTCCCCATTCATATATATGTCTCCATATCTCTCTCTTCCCCTCCTTTCCCTATCTTTATTCTCTCATTTTCTCTCTCTTCCCTCGTCTCCTCTCTCCCTCATTCCATCTTCATCACTCCCTTGTCACTCCTTCTCTTTCCCCCTCCAAATCCATCTCTCTTCGTAGCTTTATCCCCCTCCTCTCTTTGTTCCTTTCTCTCTCTCAGTGTGTCTCTCACTTCTATGTCTCTCACCCACACTCTATTCCCCCATCCACCTCATCTCTTTCTTCAATATGATCCCATTGTATTGTATTTAAGAAAGTATTTAAATTAATAAAACAACATAATTGGTTGTAAGATATTAAACCTATATTTTGGATTAATCATGATAAAGAAAATACCATAATAGAAAGATTAAAAGAATCGCCCACTATCTTTCCTTTATCAGTGTTAATCACTTTGCTTTCTCACCTTTCCTCTATTATTGTTAATCACCTTGCTTTCTCACTTAGCTTGGATCCTTGGTTAAGATGCTTCTATCCTTGTTCTTTATAATATATTTATATTAGATAAATTTCACATATGCATATGGAGAGTTTAGATATATCTCAGAAGTAATTATAATCTTTTTGCTCTTAGATTTAACTAGAAAATATTATAAAATGAAATTAAAATAAAATATTTGTAAACTATTCTTATTTTGAAATAAGTTATTACTTTTGGGCATGTGGTACTGATAAACCATGGTATTGGCTCATGGTAATGTAACAATTAAAAGTCTAGATCCATAACATAATAATCAAAAGTATAGATGGCCCATGGTATTGATTATAACCTTTTTGCTCTTAGATTTAATTAGAAAATGTTATAAAATTAAATTGAAATAAAATATTGGTAAACTATTTTTATTTTTAAATAAGTTATTGTTTTTTAGCATGTGGTATTGATAAGCCATGGTATTGGCTCATGGAGTTGTAACAATTAAAAGCCTAGATCCATAACATAATAATAAAAAGTCTAGATGGCCCATGGTATTGATAAACCATGGTAGTAGCCCATGGTATTATAATTTTCTTCCCTCCTCTCCCTATTGGTCCATGGTATTGTAAAAAAACCTCCTTAAAAGTTAATAATATCCATGGTAAATATCCATGATTTAAAATGTTCTCATATCATAAATATTAAGTTTTTATCTGCGTAATAATTAAATTTATAGATAAAACACAACTATATTAATTGTTACAAATATATTGATTACATAAAATATACTTTTACAATATTATATGCTACCCAATATTTATAACCACCCCCACCTAATAAATAGTGGCGAGGGGTGGGGATAAATACTAATTAAAATATAATATTATTAAAGTTTACCTAATATTTCAGGTCAGACCCCACCCTAAATATTACATTCTACTCAATATTTCCCATCACTCCTACTAATTTTATTGAACACCTTCCATTATATTTTCCTTGAATGCAAGGAAATATAAATTTACCTGATTATTATTATTATAGAAATCACACAACGGAAAACCTAAATGTCAGGAAATTTACCTCGTTATTATGACACGAAATGCCCCATTGTATCCTCCACTTCCTTTAGGTAATTTTATTTGGTATTCATTGAATAAGCTAATCGATCTCTCTTTAAATTGTATATATGTCATTTTCAAATTTGACTTGGTAAATATTAGTTGACACATTTTTTTACTTTAATTATCGCTTTTTTAATTAATTATTTTCAAATTTTACCTGATTATTATTATTACAAAATTCACACAACCGAAAAACTAAATTCACTAGATTATTATTATTACAGAAAACACATAATGGAAAACCTAAATGCTAGGTAATTTAGCGCATTATTATGAGAGGACATGTCCCACTGAACCCTCCACTTCCTTTAGGTAATTTTCTTTGTTATTCAATGAATAATCTAATTGATCTCTTTTTAAATTGTGTATATATCGTTTTCAAAATTGAGTTGTAAGTATTAGTTGACTCATTTTTTATTTTAATTATTACTGTTTTAATTATTTTTTTATTTTTAAATAACATACACATATATATATTTTAATATATTTTTTTAAATGTAACATTACGTTACGTGAACAACATCTCCTTCATAGTTTTTTTAAAAAAATTAAGGTAAATTACCTTACGACATCTCCCTCATATTTTTTAATATATTTTAATGTAATGTTACGTAACAACATCTCCCTTATATAATAATTTTTTGAAAGTTTTTCTTATATTAAATTATAAAAACTTAAATTTACATAGTACTTTAAAATAAATTCTATGTTATAATTTTTAGTTTAATGAATATACCTATTATATTCTTTTCCTATTATAATGCATACGTTTTCATTTTTTCCCAACTCATAAAAAGGGTTATACAAATTTATTTAATTTTCAAGTTTATAAATAGTTTATTATTGAAAATATTTTTTGAATTAATATATATATATATATATCTATATATATATCTATATATATATATATATATATATATATATATATATATATATATATTTTTATTAGTTTTTATAATTTTTATATTGAAAATATAAATAAAAATCTATTTATCATGTTTTAGATAAATGGTGATTAGGTATTTTGTTAAACAATTTTTTGATATGAAGTCAATTTGAAGTGATATAATCCTACCAAACTTACATATATATTTAAAATATTTAATAATTTAAACAATTTCAAAACATAATATCAAATTATTTTTGAATATAATAACTATTCTTGATACAACAGTAATAATGCATATCCAATAAGGGCAGGTGCTGAGCAAAGGAAAATGGTGAACAAGGGTTTCTAACAAACCCTTCCACGGCACAAAGACAGAGGCGATAGACCTTCAGAAACAATTGCAACACTTCGAGCGTGGGTTTAACTTATCTGACAGACATAAATAATGAACATTCAGATGGGGGAGGCCTCCCACCACAGGTAGCAACAACGGAAGCAAGCCAACTGGGAACGAAAATGCACAACCCTTATCTAGGAGCATGGAACAGCCGTCGCTCCAACCTACAAAGCAACCGAAAGCGGAAGATCTGAACAAAGGAAAGTAGCACACCACCACAGGACCTGAAGAACCAAAGAAGGCAACGTGTTCCACATGCAAGCCTATTACAGCAGAATGTCCCAAGATAGATCTACCAAGGCACAGAATCAATGCCCAAATACAGTATATAAAGGATCATGTGCTCACATGTAAATTCATAGGCTACTAACCAACTGAAAAAGCCTTGCAAGGATGGATAACCTCAAAATGGAAGCCAAAAGGACATGTTACCCTTTAGCTAGGTCCAAAAGGATTTTTCATAGCCATCTTCAACTACATTGAAGATAGAAACCACATCCTCAATGGAGGCCCCCATTTCTTCAATGCCGTAGGTCTATATCTAAGAGATTGGATAGAAAGATTCAACCCAGATAAGGAAGATTTTAGCTCGGCACTAGTCTGGATTCAAATGTACTCCTTACCTCTTGATTATTGGGATGAAGAATCACTCCAAGCCATTGGCAATGGGCTAGGAGAATTCATAAAGATTATAGAGGAAATAAAGCTCCACTGGTACACATCATATGCACGCATATGCATTTACATGTGACTCGCCAATGCTCTCACGGACTCAGTAAGCCTCCTTCATGATGACTTTGAATGGATTCAACCCATACGTTATGAACATGTGCCCTTTATATGCAAGAAATTCCATGCTCATGGCCATTTATTTCGTGATTGTCCCTTAAATGTTTCCCCTAAACCCTTAGACCATGCAGCAAAATCTGACTCTTAAGGATTCACTAAAGTCGCAAATAGAAAGAAGCACACCAGAAAACCCCCCCTTGGACCAAAAAACACTCTACCCAATTCCACTATACTATCCACTAACAACAGTTTTGATATTCTATCTAACCTAGACATGCTAGAATAAAATACATCCAAATCAGTTAAATCATTCACCATGCCAATGACCAAGTCATCCATCGTACCCATTCTCAATGATTCCAGTCAGAGCCTACAGGATAAAAACTGAGATCAACAGCCAGTAGCTTCTCAACCCACCCCGCTCCAAGGATAAGACAAGGCCCAGTGGTCAATGAAAGGAATGGACATTGACAACTTTCTGACATACCCACTAAAAATAACACAACTCATGGTTGAAAGTAGTCAGAAAATTCACATGGAAGAAGAGATAGAGAGCTTTGATCTAGGAGATCTAGACATCTATGGCCTCGAACAAGCTTGCCAAAAGAAGGAGTTCGACAAAATACTGGATAGGTAGCCTGAATATTTGGAAGTAGTACTCTCAAGAGTACACCAGCAAAGAACCTCGGGAATACAACAAGGAAGCAGATGGGATGGAAAACACACTACCAAAGATGGAAAGGAAAGGGGTAGAAAGACATATTTACAGCGTACCATCCTCATTAGGGAAGTTCTAGTGGAGTCTGGCAGGTGCTCCAAGTTGACCAAATACTATGGATCATTACCAACTCGTCAACCATGAAGCTCATCTCGTGGAATGTAAGAGGACTCAATAGCCTTGGGAAAAACAGGATGATCAAAAACATGATGCAGCATGAAAAACCCCATATATTCTTCATTCAGGAAACAAAATGCAGCAACAACACATTAGATTCTATTCTAAACAAAGCTTGGCCAGGATGCCAAACTGTCATGGAGATGCATATGGAGGATCGAGAGGGATTTCTCTCACTTGGAATACACAAAACATTTCACTAGCAGACTTTCATGCCTCCCATCATCACATACAGGTCACTTTTCACATTATAGGAACCGATAGACATGGTCATTTGACAAATGTATATTTCCCTTAGGACTTTTTGCAAAAGAATGCGTTGCTAAAAAAGTTGGAAACTCTCAACTCCACAAGAAAACATCAACTTTGGATCACCGAAGGGGACTTCAATATGATTACTAAACCGAAAGAGAAAAAAGGAGGCAGAGTTAAATTGGACAATGAGAGCAAAGGCTTCAAAGAATACATACAAAACAACTGGCTAATAGATTTACCATTCAATAATGGTCTTTACACTTGGAATAACAAAAGATGAGGATCTCAACAAATCACCTCTAGGCTGGATAGATTTCTAATCTAAAATAACTTAGTGCATTTAGGAGGCGACATCACTGCTTCAGTACTTCCCCTATCAGGGTCAAATCACTGGCCCATTACACTTCAATAGACAAGATCTGGAGACGCAATCAAGAAACCATTCAGATTTGAAACATTTTGGCTCACTCACCCATATTCCAAAAATATAGTCAAATTAGCTTGGGAAAACTTCACTCCTACTGAAGGGTTAACTATGTACCAATTTCAACAACAGCTAAAGCATCTCCAAAAAGAAATTAAGCACTGGAATCATGCTACCTTCGGCAATATCTTTCAAGATAAAAAAAGGCTTGAGAAAAGCATGATAGAGCTACAATAGAACATCATTGAAGGAGGCAGAACTAAGGCACTGGCAAGTCAAGAACAAGATCTTCTCACACAGCTAGAATAAAGAAGGAAGCGGGAAGAAATGCTCTGGAAATAAAAGTCAAGAATCAGATGGTTAAAAGAAGAGGAAAGAAACACTAAATTATTTTATCGCACTAGTATCCAAAGAAGAGTGAATAACACCATTGCACATCTTCAGAATCAACAGGGAGAATGAATGGAGAAACATGAAGACATTGAGAGAGAGCTCATTAACCACTTCAAAATGATACATCAAGAGCCACGAATAGATAGACAACTTGCTATAAACAAAATACTCCAGCATATTCCAAAGATCATAACAGAAGAGCACAGTTAGCTCTTACTGTCATTGGTTTCTATCTTGGAAGTAGAATCAGCTTCAACTCAACTGAAAGATGGGAAAGCCCTGAGACGAGATGGCTTCACCTCCAACTTCCTTCATCACTTATGGGAACTAATCAAACAGGAGGTAGGGAAGGTGGTAGATGAATCTAGAACCATGCATTGGCTTCTTCCTTCTCTCAATGCAACATTCATAGCTCTCATCCCCAATGAAGATTAGCCAAGTACTACGGATAAGTTCATATCCTTTTCTCTTCGCAATGTCATATACAAAATCATTTCGAAGGTCATCACCAACCGTCTCAAACCGATACTCCATTCCTCATCTCGCCGGGATAATTAGGCTATGTAGAAGGACGTCAAATCTTGGATGGCATAATTCTGACTCATGAGGTCATACACTCCTTAAAGAGCAACAAACAGGTGGTTATGCTTCTCAAAATTGATTTATCTAAAGCTTTCGACAAATTAAGCTGGACTTACATAAAACAAATGCTTATTGCCTTCGATTTTAGCCCAACCTGGGTCAGATGGGTTATGAATCTAATATCTTCCGCCTTCTTCTCTATCTTAGTTAATGGTGTCACCTCAAGTCCTTTCTCCCCCTCTAGAGGAATTCGTCAAGGAGATCCTTTATCCCCCTTCCTTTTTTTCCTCATGGCAGAAGGTTTGGTTCACCTTATAAAGCATGTTATTCACTCCCAAGACCTAGTATCTCTACCCATGGAACCTCTGCCATCACTCATCAACAATTTGTGGATGATAATATGTTGTTTGGACACCCCTCAGTCCACGAAGCTCACTCTTTCAAAACCCTACTAGACACATTCTCTATGGCTTCAGGAACCACTATAAACACTGCAAAATCTCAAATTTTCTTCTTCCATACTCCCCCTACAACCCAAAGAGTAATTGCCCGAGTCATAGGCTTCTCACCAACCAAAATTCCATCCAAATATTTGGGTGCTCCACTGATTAATTCAGCCTTAAATCATGCTTCCTGGAAGCACCTCCTTGAGAAAATTGAAGGTCGACTTTCATCATGGACTTACAAAGCTCTCAATATGGCAAGCAGGTTTACCTTGTTAAAGGCAGTTTTGCAATCTATGCCCCTTTATCTTTTCTTAGTACTCGCAGCGCCGAAATGGGTGCTCAAAAAGATCAAAGACATGCAACACAACTTTCTCTGGGGATCCTCAGGGCAAAATCGCAAATGGGCACTAGTAAAATGGGCAACAGTCTGCACACCAAAAAAGCAGGGAGGTCTAGGACTGCGAGATCCCCAACACAACAATACATTGATGGGAGAAAGATTATGGTGGCATTGGGTGTTAAGCCTACACATGACATGGGCCAAGCTGTGGACTACAAAATATGCGAATAATTGACTGCCGTAAGAGCTAATCAAAATCACCAATACAGATACATACTCTCTATTTTGGAATGCAACAAAAAATCATAAAGAGCTAATACAACAGCACAAATTTTGGGAGATACATGATGGTAGAACTGCAAGATTTTGGACAGACTCATGGCAACAACGCCCCAAAATTTTAGAAGTCCTCCCCCCTCAAAATCTTGAAGGCAATGACATCAACCAAAATGACCAAGTTTATCTGCACTGGACTCAAGACATCAATCAAGGATTCAGGCAGGAAGACTATCATAAAGGTTTGCACAAGGAGCTCGATAGTAGGAAAATTAGATACACAAATGGAAAAGACGTCTTGAGATGGGGATACACTCCGATGGGGATACACACAACAAAAGAGGCATACAAGCTGATGCTTCAAACATAGGAAACAACACACCCCATTTGGACACGCTTATGGACCATCAGAGTATGGCCCAAAGTCTCTACCTTTATCTAGCTGTTCTATCATCAAAGAATTCTCACTTGGGACAATCTAATTAAAATAGGATTCCAAGGACCCTCATACTATCCTAATTGCAAGAAACAAGGTGAAACCATTCAACATCTCATGAATTCTTACCATATGGCCAAAAAATTATGGGAAAAACTCACCTTCAGGTGTTAATGACCTTGCAGAATATCAGGGGATATCATAAGCACCATGCACAATAGGGCCCCTGCTCCATACAACAGCAGGCTTCTAAACTCTCTCTGCACAATCCTCCTGGGATTACTTCTCTGGACAATTTGGAAGGAAAGAAACAAAAGAATCTTCAAGAACCAAAGCACTCCACTGGAAATCATCTTGAACAATCTATGCCAGAACATTCAAGAAACCCTAGCACTCCAAAATTGGAAAGGAGAGGACCTCCCTACTCAAGCACAGGAACAGAATATCTGGAACAACTGGAAAATACAAATCCCACACGCTCAACATGATCACAATGAACCTACCATTATCACTAAGCCATCCACACAATGGAATCCCCCTCCCACAAATGTAATCAAACTCAACTTTGATGGGGCTTTAAAAGGCAACCCAGGGAAAGCAAGACATAGAGGAATATTAAGAAATCATGAAGCAAACCTCTACTATTCTATTTTGGCTCAATTGGATGGGACACAAATAATTCAGCAGAATTGGAAGGATTATGGCAAGGTATGAATCTAGCTCATCAGTATAACTTTCATCCTATTATAATAGAAGGCGATTCTCAAATCCTCATCAACATTGCTAAAAAAATACAAATGGAAATTGTAGCTTCTAAAGTAGCCACAAGCTAGAGACTAGCGGCTCGACTAGAACTAATAGAGCAATGGGTGAAGAACAGAAGAGCCACCACTTTCATTCATGTTAAGAGAGAGAGCAACAAGGTTACTGATCTTCTGGCAAACACAGGAGTGAAACAAGAACATGTACTCCAATAAGGAACCACCAACATACTAAATGACCAAACTCAATTACAAGAATGCACTAACCTGGTGCACAAGGAAGCATAACTCCCAGATGCGGGTGTAGATCACGGTTAATACGTTTGTGGCAGATTGGGATGGCAAGTGGTCTGGCCACATGCCCCCCATAATCCTGCACACCATACCATAAACCGAATTAACAGTGCCCATAAATGGCAATTAAGCCGACACTGCAATCAACCTGACTGTGTCTACCCGCCTCATCTCGGATTAATGGCGACCTTTTGTATTTTTCACTCCACCATCCTTGTTTCTAATCCCTCGCATTTGCAATGCCATTGCCCACTAGCCGCAGTGGAATCGAGCTCTGGCACTGTCATGAGCAGACGATGCATCATTCTATGCTGCATTGAAATTGGCCTGGGCAATCATTTTACTTAGAGCATGGTCTGCAATCTCATTCTCCACCCCGCATTAGCTGCTATTCCTTTCTTTGCCCCCACCTCTGATTTTGCTAAGCCTTTTCATCACTCTGAGCCTTCTCACAATAGACATTCTCCTCCCCCCGGCATCAAAATGCCTAGGGCACACCCCAAAATGCACAATGGAAGAGGAAGCAGTAGAGGCAAATTGTCTCGCTCTCCACAGTCTCCTGCCTTAGACACCTCTTCCCCCCCGGTTCATTTGACCATAAGCCGATACACATATACTCGCAGCGGCAGAGGAGGCTCACAAGCTCTCCATCTCCATCCAATGCATTCTGACTCTCCACCCTCTAAAATCCCCAATAGCCCCGCCGCTCAGCCCAGTTCACTTACTGCTGCTCCATGATTCAACCCATCATTACGGCCACCATCTCCATCACCTTCCACAAGGAGCTAGCTACTGGAGGTGGACGCCATACCAACAACGAGCCAGACCAGGTCGAGAGAAGATCTCATTATGCAGGGGCGAAGCAGGACACTCCTCCGGACAAGATTACGATGAAGGAGAAGGACCGTGACCATCAGGCGGATGATGACACGGGAGCAATGCCGAAGGAAGAAGATGACATGTATGCTTACGAGTGTCCCATTATTGAGGAACACCCATCGCCGCAACATGAAGTGTGACACTCAACTAGTTACTCAACATGCCACGTGTTTTTAGTTTCAGGTTCTAGGAATTATTTTATCTGGTTTTTTCCGGGCTTTTTTGAAAAACTCGTTGTCACTTAGTTTCTCTGAAGTCTTTTCTCGCTTTCTGAAAAATGGGTTAGATACGGTGATTAATTGTTGGTTTCCCTTATAGGGGCAACAAGATAATATTTACAATTTCATTTTTGAACTGAACTGGTTTCTTGTTATGGGTAGTCACAATTTATTTTTTGTTGATATACGCCTTAAACTAAGGCGCAAACATGCAAAGGCCTCCGTGTAACATTATGTTTTAGTAATAAAATTTAGCATAATTAAAAAAAAAAAATAATACATATCCAATTATAAAAAATGACTAAAAATATAGGGACTATATAAATTAAAAACAATTAAAGACTTTTTTTTAAGTATGAGAGACCAGCTAAAATATCAATGATCCACTCAAACGAACTTACTCATTGATCATTGATCCACTAAATTGAAGTTACTCACCTCATGGCAATTCAAGTCACGTATTGCTATTAATTTTTGGGATGTTTCATTTATTGTCATTTGAAGGAGTATCTTTTGATAAACTACTTTTGTGGGTACCAACAAATATTAATATTCATGGGCACCATAGCTACCAGTTGCATCAGACTGAAGGAATCCAGGTTGTTTTTCAACAGCCGAGCTCAGCATTTCCAATTTGCGAAGAAGGGAAGGAAATACCAAGTCCTACACTGTTAGGAAGAGGAGAAAATAGAAAGCTCGATTCTCAATGTGAGAGCGAATCGGGCCAGGTTACCGTTTGGGCACAGGACGACATATGTACACTATTCATTCGGAAACCGGAATTTTTCAGGTGTCGATCAGATAGTGGCTACTGTCCTTTGGACTGATGCTGACGTTTCAAATTTTCATATTTGATTTTCTTGCGCAGAAAGTTGTACGCCAAACAAATGTTGCATCTGTTAACATCTGCCATCTTTTTAATATTGTAGCTATTTTCTTCAGAGGAAAGTAGAAAGTCACTTTTGTACTGCGGGTGCCTTTAGTTATCTTTCTAATATGTAGCTGGCCGCATCTGAGGCCGGTTTTTTTTCACTTTCCCTATGTACCGCTATTTTTCCTTAGTCTACCGACATCAAGTTTTTCCATTCTATCGAATTTAAGAATTGTAAGGCAGTCATGATCCTACGAAATTAATATCATAGCTTTGATGAATACCAAGCTCCAATCAGGTGACCCTTGATCTGCCATTTATACTCTTTCACATATTATATCTCAATTTTAAATATGACATGTTTTATATCATAGGGAAAGCGTAATGATATTTTTTATTATATGATTGGATATGATAATATTTGTATGGAAAATATGATTAATATTTTTCTATTATATAAATAGATATGATCATGTTCAACGATAAATTTCTTAGGGTTGGTTTGACAAAGTTATGACAAATAATATTAAAGTTACGATAATTAATTTAAAAAAAACTAAAAAATCAATATTTAAAAATATTGAATTATATGTCAGTACTTATTATATCCTACTGATATGTCCGTTGGTTGGGTAAAGTGAGTACATAAGCTAAGTAATGGGGTTCGTCAATAACCTAATACTTCCGACTCGTAACTGACTTATCGGGCACGAAAACCAAACCCCATAGCGTGCGTGCTTTGTTAGGTATACGTGGACTGGGTGGCCTTGCTAAACTAAATTAGCATAAATATTACTCGCACATTTACAACTGAATTATGACGAATTTTCTTACTAAAAATTATAAAAATTATTATAATAATTA
>APFE030764001.1:211635-239402 GCA_000404065.3 Pinus taeda | reverse complement strand
AACTCAAGTTAAAATACTTCGATGATTTATATTTAAAAATATTTATTAATGTAGTTGATTTGATTTATTAATTTATATTTATTTATAACATTTAATTTAACTTTTCTTTTTTCAAGTGCTGCTAGTATAATTGGTTGAGGAAGGGGCTTGTCGACAACACGACTCATGATAAAACCTCACAGGGAGTGGTTGTGCCCTGTGGTAGGGGGAGGAGACAAGCTAAAATATATAGTGAGCTAAGGGTTTGTGTGACCCGGGCTTAGTTCAATTTTATAAATTAAATGGTTTGCAAATGTCTATAAGCATCAATCCATAATAAGCATACAAAAAAAAATACTTTATTTATACATCTAAAGATGCTAAAATTAAAAAAATTATGAGAATTAATTAAATTATAACTTTTATTATTATTATTATTAAGAAAAAAGAATTAATATATAAGCTAGACATATATACATTTTAAAAAATCATCTAACAATATTCATGGAGATTCACCCCAACATCATCGTGGAAACTTTTGATCTGTAAGTAGGCTTTGATAGAATATGATGGCCCAATACGATGACTTATGAGTACCATATGCCAAAAAAAACTACTTGTTTCATAAGGCAATTTTTCCAATTGAAGATTTAATTAAATGGGCAAGAAAAACATAAACACAAAGTTCAACATTTAATTTGTGTATACAAATAAAAATATTCGAAAATATTTTGCAGGGGTTAAATTCTTATCATTTACCTAATGATTATTCATCATTAAATTAAAATTAGTTAAGCCATATTTGAAAATATACTTCTTCTATTAATTATATATTAAAATATTATTTACATGATATTATGAAATATTTATAGAGGTTAAATTATTATCATTTACATAATAATTATTCATCATTAAATTAAAATTAGGTAAGCCATATTTCAAAATAGACTTGTGTTATGTTGTAGCTTCTATAACACCCTCCAAAATTTCAGCTTACATTCAATTTCAAAGCCTTCCTTAGTCTTGCACATTGTTGTCGCAAACACTGAAAACCATTTCATGTACTTTCTCGAATTATTTTGCTCCCCTTTGCAAGTTGGGTAAAGTATCGTCTTTTTACACAATTGGCTGCCACATAATGTGTAGAAGCATGTTCTGATGATTTCAAGGGTCAAAATTTGTGTATATGATTTGCTCTAACTATGTAAACATTTTTCTTACTTATTCACAAAGTTTTAAGCATTGTCACACAAGCATCGTCATGGTCATCCCAAAGGCTATCTTAAGTGTTTCACTTTTCGTAACTAGTCATAAAGTTGTCACACAAAGAGAAATGCATTGTTAATGGATTATGGGTGATCTCTGTTGTTTTGGTGTCAAGTATTCTAAGTGAGATCACAGTAGAAGTCTTATCACTCTTTACATCAGCCTCACTAGTTTTACACTTAGCCATTTCTAAGAAGGATTCATCGCCAAGAAAGTTAGTTTCACTTGACCTCCCTAAATTTCACACTATGCAATTTTAGTCCTCTAGCTATGAACTTGCCCCATGTCACTGCATAGTGCGCAGTTATTACCTCGTAAGGCTACTGCAATGTGCAGTTTATGTGCACAAGCTCCAACCTTGACCTCCAAAATTGCGTAATCCTTCCTCCCAGGTTGGCCTTCACTACGAATCACGTAATCACAAGCTTCAAGATCATCGCCTGAGCCTATAAAATACACATTTGGGCAACATCCCAACCTCCCTTATCTCCCAGAATTGCGTAGTATGTCATCTTAGTGCCCATCCCCTTAGCCTGTCCCACTAGCTCTCAAAATTGTACAATTTTTTCCCTTGTCCTACCTAAACTGTGCCTTGCACTGTGTTAGGCCTCAATATTCACCCTTAACTACTTTAACTTTACAACTGCATAATCATTGAGCCCCCTCTCCTCGCCGATCACCTGGTTCGGGCTCAATTAATGGATCAAAATGTACTTTCTTAAACTAGGGGGTTTCAGACTGATGGCGTCTCATCATGAGTGAAATGTAGATGCAACTACCCTATCATACCAAGGTAAGATGATGAAGAAGGAGATGAAGGAGGGAAGCATGTTGAAATATACACTTATAGCTGAACACACAAGTTGATCAATTAAGACAGGTGAATGGACACTAGTTTGTGACCACCATTCAAGCCTTGAGATGATTGGATATTCCTTATCACCAAGCCATGAAGAGGTGAAGAGAAAATCATTCTCAAAAGGACATTCAACACTCATCAACGATAGTGCCTTGACATTCCCACATCATCAAGTAGTCCATGTTAGCAGTGTCATGTCATGTCATGTCATGAGTGGTCACATGCCACACCTTGTGGCCAATAATGTAACATATGTTTAAGAAACATATTATAAAGTGAATGTCCAAAGGAAATGTGGAATATAAAGAGTCATGTAAAGTTGAAAAGTCATGGGAAGTCAAATAGTCATGAGGGTAGATGAAGAATCACAAGGAAGGTGAAGCATCACCTCCTCATTGTTATATGTACTCACTCATTGTATGAGAAAGAAACTTTTCACATTGGTTCATCCCTTAAGACATAAGAGAGATAAGCCAATTATTTTGAGGATCAAGGAGTGGCTCTAATGTTCCATTATTGAAGCTAGTGGTGTTAATTGTATACATGTGTCTTCGAACTTTTACTTAATATGAGAAGCCCTATTGGCCAACACATTCTTCATGTATGAATTATAGATATTTGTAAGACTATGTTGTAAATGTTTGTAATTCATGTTTTCTTTCATCTGTGCTAAAGTAGTTGAATTATTTTGGTTATTTTAGTACTTTTCTTATTAATAATGTGCTCTAATTGGTATTATCTATATCACATCCTCGTCGACTCTTCCCCTAGATATTTGACACATATTCCTTGTTATATTAGTTTCAATGACTATCACATCTCTGTGGATTATTTACCTTAATGTTTTATGGACCCCTCTTGTTTGTGTATGGACTAGGGTGGTACTACTACCTCTCTCTTAGAGGCTCACTTTTCCTTCCCTCCTTAGTGAAAGAACTTTGACACAAATACGATCGAACACTCACCAAGCACAACCCCTTTTCTCTTCCAAGGCCCCACGGATTCTTATCTATTGATGATAGTTAGAGCTAGTGAAAATCTATAAGAATACATGGAAACCCAGTTGATATTCTCAATGGGGATCCTAATCCAAACAATATGAGGTATAATTCGGGCTTCACATCTGGGAAACCCCTAGGTTGATAGATTTCCAACACCATCAACAATGGCACAAGAAGGAGGGAGAGATGATAGGTTGTACTCGTTGAGTCTTCTTTGAATCTCTTAGTCAAAATGGCTCTTCCTCAAATCATAATCCGAGGATGTTGTTAGGTCCCTTTAACACTACTGTATCCTCTTATTATTATTGTCATTGTAGCCCCTTATTGTTATTGTCGTGCCCATGTTATCCCCCTATTGTTGTTATTATGCCCCATATAAGTCCACTATTGTTATTGTTTTGTCATTACATTATTATTGTTATGTCGACTTTGATTATATTGTGAACCCTTAGAATCCTATATATAGAAAGGATGTCTGGTCATTTGTATCATCCAAGAATTATTCATTTGTGTAATTTAAAGGAGGTTTCCCCCTCAAATAGGATATTTTTGAAGTTGTTGACCTATCTCATTCTTCTATTTTGTAAGTTGGTTGCATAACAATTGGTATCAGAGCTTTGGATTCTAAGGTTTTGCTGCATCAAAAAGGTCACCTTGGAATTTTTGCTATAACTATTTTTCTTCGAAACTTCAGAAGCTGAAATGAAAACCCATTTGAATTGAAATCATGATGAACCTTAGGACTAAATATTAGATGTTTTCTCACTATATTTTCGGATATATGAACTTAGGAGGTTAGGGTTTTTGCAGCCTCCCGAATTCGATCTCAAACAAGCCATCTTGGGAAAAGCGTTATAGCTTTTTCTCTCACCATCGGATTGAAATTTCGTAAACAATTAAAGAAACATGACTGAATTTAGTTTTCTTTGTATTAGTTTTAGGTCTGAAGTTTGAAATAGAGACAGGTCTTTGGAAGAACATCAGAAGGCTATTCATACCATTAAGGATGAGTGGGCCAACGAATTGTTTACAGAAGAGATGATAAAGTGGGAAATGTGGAAAGCTGAGATTGAAAAGGAAGAGCAAAGACAACAAAGGTAAAATGTATGAGTTAGCCCTAAACCTTTTAGGTTGCAGGATGCCATATCCATCTTACCCGATCTTCTTGTGGGAGAAATTTTATCTTTTCCAGTTGAGAGCCATCCATGAGAACAAACCCTATAGGAGCATTACCACTAAAAACAATTTGGATGTATTACACTCATGCGATTTTGATGAGTAGAGTTTTTTATGTGAATTCTACCTACATGATTGTGGCACTTCATACAAGTTCTCTCAACTGAACTAGTCTATAATTAGGTCATCGTGGGTGATTTGACGTAACTCTTTCTTGGAGAATCCAATCTGGCTCAGACTTGTGGGTTTGAAAATAGGGCACAGAGGGCTATCAAAAGACGAGAGTTCAAACCTTGGAGATTCAAAATTATAGATATATAATAGATTCAATATTGAGCTCCTACAAAGAGGAAAAAGGTGTGTAGCCTTTTAAAAAAAATTGCATAAGTTTGGTTTGAAAATATTGTTTGTAGTGATTCAAAGGACATAGTGAAACATATTTATCATTAATTGATGCCTTGAAGAAAGAAAATGGAAACACCTAGTAAGAAATCTGAAATATCTAGCATGACTCATGAAGAAGAGGAAGAAATGCAGCATGATATATCAAAATTACGAGACCAAGTGCAACAAATTTCACTCTCACAAAAAGTAACAGAAGCTAAGATTGATGGTTTGAAGAAAGGCATGGAAGCTAAGATGAATAGTGTGAAAGCTAAGATGGTTGGTTTAGAAGTAAATATTGAAGATTTGAAGAAATATATGGAAGGCTTGAAAGGAGGTTTGGAAAAGTTGCTAAAATAAATGCTTCCTAATGATGAAAAGGTAGTAGAGGAAACCCATGATGACAACAAAAGAAATGTTAGTAATGATTTCATTAACTCTCACATTGGCTTGAAGACCCACCATGTTCCAAAGATCCATATGAGTAAGTTTGATGGAAACGATCCTATAACATTGATACTATAGATGGAGCAATATCTCGATCTCCATAATGTGCAAATCACACAAAAGGTGTGCATTGCGACTTTATATTTGGAATCCAATCAGTCTGTATGGTATCAATGACTTTGCTCTCATAAACAAATTGTCACTTGGGAAATTTTTACAGAGGTAATGATAGCACATTATGAGGATACAAAAAGAAACACCTTTTTTAGCCAATTGATAAATCTCAAACAAAAGGGTTCAATGACGGAGCACATTGAGGACTTCCAAAAATTGAATATAAGGGTAAAAGGTATTCCAGAGGAGCATATGATTGATTTGTTCATAGGGACTTTAAAGAAAAACGTTCAACATGAGGTTAACCTTTGGGAATCTAATTCATTGGAGAATGCATTCAGGTTGGCCAAAAAATTTGAAATAAAAATTATGGCAACAAGGAAGCCTACCAATCAAAACTATAAATATGGGAGTGTTGTTGCCCGTAGCCTTCCACATCCTACAATGTGGATGCCACAACAATTGGAAGAAAAAAGAGCAAAAGTGCTTTGTTATAGTTGTGACAGCAAATACACTAAAGGTCATAAGTGTGTTGAGAAGAAATTATTTTACATAGATGGTGAAGAGGAAGAAGAAAAGGAACAAGGAACATCGAAAGAAGAGGATACACAATAGGAACAAATTCTATAGAAATAAGAAATGAATCTGACCATATCGTGTAATGCATTGGACGAAATTACCACTCCTCAAACTATCAAGATAGAAGGACATGTCAAGAAGAAAAAGGTAATAATGTTGATTGATTCTGGTAGTACCCATAATTTTATTCGTTGTAAGATAGTGAAAGAATTGAATTGCTTACTATATCGAGCACCAAATTTTAAATGATGGTTGAAAATGGAGGAACCATAAATTTATCTGAGAAGTGGCATAATATCAAGCTATTCATGGGAGAATATGTGTTTAATAGTCCAATTATTTCCATTCTAATGAGTGGTGCTGATGTTGTACTAGGAGTCCAATCGATACAATCTTTGGGTATGATAGCTTTTAATTTTCAAGAAATTTTCTTGAATTTTGTTCCAGAAGGAAAGGAAGTAGTATTAAGGGGTATCACATGGAAACTGGGAAACATAAATAGCTCTAACATCATGAAAAGGATTCTAAAGAAATAACAACATAGCATAATTTCACAATTATGTTTGCTATAGATTCCCACATCGAAATCATCTATTTCTCCTGATCTCCAAAAATTCTTGGACAATCATTTCAAGGTATTTGAGACTCCCAAAGGCCTCCCACCTATTCGTAATCATGATCATTCTATTAATTTGATTCCAAGAAGTGTTCCTCCAAACCTCAAGACTTATAGATATCTCTATGCCCAAAAGAGTGAAATTGAACGTATGGTTGCAGAAATGGTAGAGGCTGGTATAACTCAACCTAGTCAAAGTTCTTTCTTTCCTCCAGCAGTATTGGTGCACAAGAAGGATGGATCATGATGTATGTGTCTGGATTATAGGGAGCTCAACAAGCTCGCTATTATGCCAACATAGTGTTGGGTTTGTTAGAATATATTTGGCTTCCAATATAGATAGACTATTATTATTGCCGAAGTATGAGGAATCTTTGCAAATTATGTGTGCCAAGTTGGCTTGTTTCACGAAAATCTTGATCTCGGATATAAGCTAATTATTTTGAACAAAAGTTATATTATACCAACTTGTATATATAAACCAACTCTCTTATATATATATACACACACACACACACGATGTTAAAGAAAATCGCATGTATATAAAATGGCTCACAAATATATAAATGACGTTAGAGAATTCTAATGTATATAAACTAACTCACATATATATAAATTATGCTAGAGAAACTCACATCTATATAAATTGACTCCTCAAATGGGATTACGGCTTGCAACTTATAGAATAAATGACTCATTTTATTTGGCGCTTAGAAGAATGGAATTGAACAAAAACGCTAGACTCCAAAATACGCATGAGGTGTGAATATTACATAGAACAATCCAAAAAAACCAATAGGTACAACCATATCAATGGCGAACCAAGAGTTGTTCCTTAGATCAGCACTTTTATTGAATAAAAACAATGCTCAAGAATTGGGGGAATCATGTCATATAGAAATTTAGGGCGTCAATAATTGACTCACTACAAAACGCAGGCATCACTACAAAAAAAGTGCTTGAGCAAGATTAATAAATCCAACGAGCTAAATAGATGGCATGGTGATAGTCTTTAGATAGTTAGAGGAGTTACAAGGGTGAAGGAATGCCAAATTGAGACTTGTGCTATGATATCATGTGGGGCCATGATGGCAACATTCGAAAATTGGAGATTTCATTAAGGTCAATGTAACTAAATATAATAAGGATAATGACATTCGAGATTCATATTCTACAATCCCTTTATATTCTAATTTCTATACTCACATATTTATAAGTTTCACCTAATCACAGAGGAGAATATTTTGGATTTTTTTTGTGGATGTTAAATGTTGGCCATCTAGCAAATAAGTATTAACCTGATATATATGTTTATTTTGGAGTAGTACTTCTAGAATTTTATTTAATAATCAATAATTATTAAGTGGATAACAGGTATTTAACTTCCATAAAATATTCTAGATTATTCTTAGTACTGTACACAAATCAAAGGCTCACATTTATTTCGAAGTAGTTAGACATTTTGTCACCTTTAATTAAATTCATTAATTAAAAAATCTCATATGCACAAGTGTTATGTGAAATGAGTTATGGGCTTTTGGGCATGTGACACTGGTAAGTCATGGAATTGCACCATGATATTGTAACAAAGCCTATATACATATTAAGAATTTTCATGATAAAGTTGGTTAAGTATTCATGGTTAATAATCTTGTTACATGTTTTATAAAACTTATATATGATTAACTTATATAATAATTTTTTTAACATTAACAATAATAATTATTAGTTAAAACAAAACATAATTTAGTTAATAAATTATGATTTTTTTAATTTCACCATTTCAAATGTATAATAAATAAATATCATGATGTTTATTATGAATTAATGTTTTATTTAATTATAACTAATTTAATAATATATCAATTGTGCTAATTAATAATTAAATAAATATATTAAAAACATATTCCAAAATAAATACATTTATATATATGAGTGTTATTTACTAACTCTAGATAGTGCCATTTACCCAACTTACTTATTTTGCCCAAGTCTGTGGATTCATTCCAAAATAAATACATTGATGTATGAGTGGCAAAAAAGAACTATACAATACCGTTCTAAGAAATAATTTATTCTTGATCTTCTGTTCATGAATACAAATATACATATATGTCGGTGAAAATAAATTGATATCTATTACGTATAAATATGCATATATTGGAATAGTTTGGAGAGAATTGTAATAGATATCTTTTCAAATTTTTAGATATGAATATCAATATATCTGGGTGAACCATAAAAGGAGATGTGGAATATTTTTTATATGTTAATAAAAGGAAGTAGAGATGTAGAACATTTTTATAGGTTGTAAATTATTAATTTTTTCTAAAAATTAAATAAAGAAATCATCATTCGTAGACATTTTTGCGGATAGGTGGGGTTTATTTCATAAGTAAACAAGTAACAAAAGCGTTATAAAACCCTATAATAAACATGATATGCTAGAGAAAGGAAAAAAATATACACAGGAAGAGAAACTCTACCCCTAAAATATATTCAATATTTATCTAGAAAATAAATCGTTACAATATATAGTTTATTTATTTTTTATAGAAACATATTTCCAAATAGTTTGGTAAAATATAATAAGATAATATTGACTTTGCAAGTTTTCCTCTATTCAATAAATAGATACTGGTGTAGTAAAAATATAAATCATAGTAAACATCGCAAATAGATTATTCTATATCATTGATTTTCATATTTCTCACTGTTTCAAAAATATTCTATGATTTATTATAATAGTGTAGTATTTTATACTTTATTATAACATTGAAATTATTCTATTGCAATGCGTGTGATGTGGGTTTAAATAAGAGTTGCAGGCAATGATGGTGTTTGTCAGGTGTGACAATAATTAATAAAACAGGTAAGAATCAAAACACCAATAAATGTTTATCTTCTATCTTATTAGCTGAGTTGTTTAAAGTGTCGTGCTAATAACATGAAGAAGATCAGTGGTTCCTAAATTTGGATAAATCACTCTTTGTGTCTATTAATGTATATAAGATATTAGAGGATTGAACATTACAATTTTGAGTCCAATATAGTTCTGTGAACCAATTATTCATACCAAAGTGAGTGCAGGCTGTGTGAATCAATTATTCATAGAGAAGCTTTCTAGCCATCTTTGATGAAGTATTTTAATGCTAGAGAAACAATTAAATTTCTTTGATAAGTTACAAAGGTTTTTTAATCTTTTAAATATATTTTAGGTGACACAGTATGTTTTCTACACATGGTGCCATCCTTGCACACGGTGCCATAGCCACACACATGCACAACCACAACATACATGAGCCCATCTTCTAACCACTCCTACAAAGTGGGAAGACGTCAACATGCATTTTACCAAGGATGCCTCGTAGCTACCATTTTTTCTGTTAAGGCTGGTCAAGGGTTGCATGTGTCTACTCCCATTTAGGATTCTTCTCATTTTATTACGGTTAATGCCTCAGAAGTTTTTGGTGCTTCAGAAGTAATTGTTAATGGCTCACCAAGGAGAGAGTAAGCACAAATTTTCAAGTCCGTATGCTACTAGTGTAGCCTCTTATTGTTATTAGTGAAACCCTCTTATTGTATTGTTGTGCTCATGTAGTTCCATTATTATTATTATTATGTCCCATAGAATCAGACTATTGTTATTGTTGTGCCGTTACATTATTCTTTTTATGTCGTCTCTAATTATATTGTGACCCCTTAGACTCCTATATGTAGAAGGGGGGTCTTTTCATTTGTACGTCCAAGAATTTTTCGTTTGTGTAATTTAAAGGAGGTTTTTCCCTAAAAGAGACCTATTTTGAAGTAACTAATCTATCTCTTCTTCTATTTTGTGAGTTGGTTCCATAACATTTTGTATCAGAGACTTGGATTCTAGGGTTTTGCTACTTCAAATAGGTCATCGTGGAATTTTCACTATAACGTTTTCTCTACGAAACTTCAGAAGCTGAAATTAAAACCCATTTGATCCAAAAACTTGATGAACTTCATGACCAAAATTTTAGATCTTGTCTCATTATATTTTTAGAGATATGAACTAAGGAAATTAGGGATTTTTTAGGCTCCTGAATTCCTAAACAAGTGACCTTGGGAAAATCATCATAACTTTCTCTCTGAGAATTGGATTCAAATTTCATAAGAAGGTACAGAAATAGGACGGACGTTAGTTTATTAAGTATCATTTTCAGGGCCTAAGGTCAAAACAGGGACACATAGAATGTCATACAAGTTCACTCTACAGAACCTATCTACAATCAAGTCATCATGGGAGATTACAGATAACTATTTTTTGGAGAACCCAATCTCAATCAGACTTGGTGGGTTTGAAATAGGACTTAGAGGTCTACTGTAAGCCGAAATTTTATAACTTGGAGATTCGAAGTTACAAAGTTATAGTCATTTAAATATCGAGTTCTTAAAAGCAAGAAAAAGTATGACTGGAATCAAGAAAATATAAACAATTAGTAAGAAAAATTAGATGGATGATTTGAATAATGCGATTGAAGCTAAGACACATAGTTTTATATATGCCATGGAAGCTAATATCGATGGCATGGAAGAACTTTTGAAGACAGGCATGCAAGATTTGTAGGAAGGTAGGACAAAGATGGTACAAGAAAGTCCTCCTAATGGCGAAAAGGTAGTAGAGGAAACTTATGATGAGAATGAAATAAATGTTAATCATGATTTCATAGAATCTAATGTTGGATTGAAGATAAACCATATTCTAAAGATTGATGGAGGTTTGATGGCAAGGATCCCATAACATGGATAGTATAGATGGAGAAATGTTTTGATCTCCATAATGTGCAAAACACCCAAAAGGTACGTATTACAATTTTATATTTAGAATCCATTAAATTTTCATGGTACCAATAGCTTTGTTCTTGTAAACAAAATGGTCACTTGGTCTATTTTTATGGATAAAATGATATCACATTATGAGGATACAAAGAGAAACACCTTCTTTAGCCAATTGATAAATCTAAAACAAAAGGGTTCAATGGAAGAGAACATTGAGGACTTCCAAAAATTGAATATTAGGGTAACCAATATTCCAGAGCAGCACAAGATTGATGTGTTCATAGGGAATTTAAAAGATAACATAAAACATGAGGTTCACCTGATTCATTGGAGAAGGCATTCAGGGTGGGAAGAAAAGTTCAAAGAAAAATTATGGTAGCAAAGAAGTGTACCACTCATCACTATAAAGATGGAAGTGTTGTTGCTCGTAGTCTTCCATAACCTACAAGGTTGACACCACAATAATTGGAAGAAAAAAGAGAAAAAGGGATTTGTTACAGCTGTGATAGAAAATACATTCAAGGTCATAAGCGTGCTAAGAAGAAATTATTTTACATCGATTGTGAAGACAAGGAAGAAAAGGAAGAAGAAAACTCAAAAGAAGAGGATATACACTAGGAACCAACCCCAGAGAAAGAAGAAATGAATATGACCATATCTTGTAATGCATTAGTACTTCATAGATATCATCCACCATCCATCACATAATATTTAAGAGAAGATTCTAAGGTTCAAGCAGCAGAAGGTCACGTCGAGCATCAATGACAAGTTCTCCAACCCTTAAAGGATAACCTCACTTTGCCACATAATCAAATGCAACAACATGAAAATCAACTTCACAGAGAAAGAAGTTTTTATGTAGGTGACTCAGTATTTTTATAGCTACAACCATACAAAAAGATGTCCCTCAAGCAAGCTAAAGATAATAGATTATCACCAAAGAGTGTGTCCTTACAATGTGCTCCAAAAGATTGGTACTATGGCATATAACTTAGACTTTCTTGCATCTTCTCGAGTGCCCACAGTTTTCAATGTTTCATGCTTAAAGAAGGTTATAGGTGACAAGATCTTAGGTCAAAAAATATTATCAGAAATTGACAAGGAAGGAAAAATCATATCATACCATGAAGCATTCATAGAAATAAGAACCTGGAAATTATGAAATTGATCAATTTCAGAGTATCTCAGCAAGTGGAAGAACTTACCTGCTAAATATTCCACATGGGAGGACAAGAATTTAATATAAAAGCATCCAAAACTACTCAAGTGTTGAGGAAAACACTTTTTGAAGGAAAGGGGAATGTCAGGTCCTTATACTACTAGTGTAGCCCCTTATTGTTATTAGTGCAACCCCCTTATTCTATTGTTGTGCCCATGTGGTCCCCATATTATTAATATGGTGTCCCATAGATGCCCACTATTGTTATTTTTGTGTCCTTACATTATTATTGTTATGTCAACTTTGATTATATTGTGACCCCTTAGACTCCTATATATAGAAGGGAGGTCTTTTCATTTGTATCATCCAATAATTGTTCATTTGTGTAATGTAAAGGAGGTTGGCCTTTCAAAGAGCATTATTTTGAAGTCTTTGATCTACCACTTCTTCTATTTTGTGAGCTGGTTCCATAATAGAAATATATAAATGTTAGTTAGATCTATGCCTATAGAGGCCTATAGAAAGTGAATCCATCTCACCCATAACCCCCATAAGTAAGAATAATATAATGGCTACAAATACAAGGCTCTGTTGCTGAATTTCCCGAATTTCTCACATTATAGTTTCTAAATCCAAGAAAATAGTGGGCATGTGCATGAAGGAAAACATCGTAATAAAAATATGAGAAAATCAACATGATGTTTGAGAGAAAATCTTGTCATTGTAAGAAAAATATAAGAATATCAACTTGAGGTCTGAGAGAAGTTATGTAGAGCTTAGGATTTATTACTAAGAGAACTTATGCAAAGCTTGGGAATTATAACTGATAAGAGTGTATAATTATACATCTTATTTATGAAAATCTAAAGACTACAACTAAAATAGAAATAGGTTTAATATGAAGAAATTAACTTAATGTACATACGAATGCAATTAATATGAAATCTCTAGTGAAGAAAGATGGAATATGGAGAAGAAAATTATGGGTTTCCATTTGGTAGTTTGCAAGCTTATTTTCAAAGATAATAAGATATCATTTCAAAATCACTAAAGTGATGGGATATGGTAATGTTAGAACCATTTTCAAAATAAAGTATGGAGAGGGCATGATACAAACCTGATTTTTAATTATTTTTTTCAACATTTCATTGAGTCTTTAAATTCAGAATCATGTAAAAATTTATGGAGAAGGGATGAAACACAACTCATTTGTTTTTTTGTCTACATTTAGGTAAGTTTTTGAATTCAAAATCACACAATTTTTTTGTGATGTTTAGGTATCTTATGTTTAGCTATTAGGTTCCTCATATATTATTCAGGATGTCTTTCTAAGAATGGAATCCCCTTCAAGTACACAATCTTGTCATATATTGTGTTGTTGAAGGAATCGTCTATTGTCTGCAACATTAGTAGGACCAACATAACAAAAAGGCATAATGAAAGTCTATTTGCTATCTCCAAAAGGATAACACACATTGAAATTGTCATACTCTTTAATCCCCTGAGAAAAGGGGTTTTACCAAGCACAACATAAATCGAGATTGTAACAAGCACAACATAAAGCCCCTTATCAATCTCTATGAAGGATACAATTTTCTCTCCAAGAGAACACCCATATGAAGAACCCATTGAAATTATGAGTATGAAGAGACCCTCTCAAAGTGCAAGGCCATATGTTAAGAATCCCAATGAAAAAAGAGTTACATATTAAAGCATGATTGATGATTTATGAAACTAGTCTCTTATGTCAAAGATGAAGGTATGTTTGATGGAACCGTCATTTTTGTTGAAAACCAAACTTGAAAGGTCACTGTAATGACATTTTGGATGATGAAATGCATTGAGGTTTCCCTTGATGTTACTGCTAGGACATTCTCCTTCTGCACTCATGATCTCATTTTGGAATTCCTCAGGTTATAACAAAAAACAATCATGTGCTATATGGTTTCCTAAGGGGCTCAATGGCATTACCCACCAAAAAAGGGTTGTTGACAACATTGACAACCCTAACAATTTTACGACAACTATCATGGGTGGTCAAAAGGATCTTTGGACAAAAAATAGTGGCAGTTGTTGAATGTTGAAAGTGATTTCAGAATTTATTGATGTGAAAACACAACATCTCCATTATTTACTTATTTATTTTAAATAATGGGGACCCTTTTTCTAAATTTTGACTTAGTCACCTTTTAATATTTTTCTTTTGCTTAAGTGTCCTACAATTTTGTGACATTTCCATTTTGTTCGGATTTTTATTTTGATTAATTTATTACATTCAAATTTATGCTAGCTTTCCATCGATTCTTGTTTCATCTCATTTAGATTCACGGTATGCAAATGGTGGTCATCCAAAGTTTGATATTGTTTACTCCCAAGGATAAAAATGTACAAAATGTATATTATTTTGATTTTTGTAAATTATTTTTAAATACTGATTCCTAGTTAACTTTTACGAATTAATATATTTTTCACTAACTTTCCTACAAAATCTCAATAGCCAAATTGTAGAACAATTAAAATTGTTGTATTTTAAGATTTTAGAATTCTATGCTAAATCCCAATTTAAAATAAATTACGAAATCCAAAATCTCAAAATTGTAAAGTAACTATAATTATTTATATCAAAGCTTTCACAAAAATTGTTTTAGTATATAAAATAATCCCACTCCACAAAGGTCCCACTTCACGTCACATCCTTATCTCTCCAGACCATTGGAACCTCTAGAATAATCGATTTATTAACATGAATTTGAATCGACCTCCAAAATTAGTTTTACTCTCTCCTTTGAATAATTCACTCTTATCCCTCCTCGCTCCACATGCCCTTATAACTCCCACTTTCCTCCACTACATCATACCTACCTCTTATTCCTCCCACTTATATCATATCAAAATATTTTTATGTCGGAGCTCTTTTTAACAAAGCCTTGATGTCATGCTTCCTCCCGTGCCCCAATGTCATGCTTCCTGTGATATACCTTTGTGACCTCCAAGCCTCTTTGGAATTCAACTTCTAGTATTTATTAATTCCAAGGGCTCATTTATTTTGGTACGTGGTACATTTCGAAGGCTTATTTAAAACACTCTAAAATAAACTATGATGACATTCAACTAATCCAACCTTGGCCATTTCATATCGGAGAACTTTTTAAAACTACCTCTCATGGCCTCTCCACATCAAAACCTCAACACATTTAAGCATCAGAGCTTATTTTAAAATATAACCATTGGGATTCACAATTCTCTCTCCTCCGATGTCTATGGTTCATACCTCCAATTGGCTTGATGTTATAAAACATTTATTATAATTCAAAGTAATTAAAGGGTCTGAATCATGTAATGGTTATAAAACTTTGTCATCAAGGTTGTGGGCCTCCATTCAATCCATTGGCATGAAAACTTGTTTTAAATCCAATCCCAAAATATAAAAACCCCAATGGCTCATCAAGACCTTGAAGCTTATTGGCATTGTAACATTAATTTTCTTCGACCTTTGATATCCCATTCTCCTCATGTTTCGAAATCCCTTCTCCTTATCTCCCATGAGACCTCCTTATGACTACCATCCACCTTTGTATTAAATCTCCTTTTCCTCCTGATTTATCCATTATTCATTAATGAACCAAAAGCCACTTAAAGACCATTTGGGTCAATAGCCACTTATAACTTGGCATGTATTACTATGGAGTTTGTATATTAAATTAAATTATTTTAATTTAAAATTAATTTATATTTTTAAATTAGTTTAACTAAACTAATTTTTTAATTTGTATCTAATTAAATTAATTTCAAATTATTTTTATAATAATTATTTTTAATTACATTTAATTAGAAATTAATTAATTTTAATTGTATAGTTAATTAGGATTATTTTTTAGTTAAAATGTGCTTAATTGTAGCATAGGCGTGCATTTTTTTAGAATTTTGATATTTTTGGCACTCTATTTTTAGAGAGGCATATCTCGAGATCTATTCAACCAAATGAAGCTTGTAATATCGCGTTGGAAATATAAGATAAAGTAAAATAATCCAGGAATGTTAATTTTAGTACATTCAATCATTTAGTGACACAAAAAACTAGCAGAAGACAAAGTGGTGAATTTGCAACAAAAAATAGTTTTCCTATTTTGATTTGGGAAAATTTTATTGGCTTTGGAAAACTGCTGTCAATGAGTCATTCCAAGCTATACCCAAAGGCTGATCTGATCCATTTGAAGAAATCATAAGAAAATAAGTTATTTGGTTTTTAATTTAATTTTAATTTAACAATTTGTTGAGAAGTGGTTTGATATCTATTTTGTCCACCAAATTTGTTTTGATTTCTAAATTTTGATTGGTTTTTGGTAGATGAGTAGTTGGGGAGATGAGGAAGAGAAGACGTGGAACAATGGCAATGCACTAGCAAGAGAGAGAAGAATTTTGGACCAATTAAAATTTGTTGGTGCAAATTTATTCTCCAACATCTCTTTCATTTCAATTTTCTTTCGTAATTATAAATATGGCTTTTGCAGAAGGAACTTAAGATGTGGGGGGTTCCAGATCTGAAATTTGGGAAAGAAATTCTCTACAAAGAGAGTAATTTTTGCACTACTCTAGGGAGAAATATTTTTGTAGAGAATTAGCTTGTTTGGACTAGACTTGTGGAGATTAAAATAGATGTATTTCAACTTTGAAATTTTATGTTATCATGAAATTTTATGACAATTTCATGCACTTAAAGGTTGCAATCATATATATAATTATTGTACAATATGATCAAATATGGGGGTTGATTCGTGGCTTGCAATTAATAAAATTTTAGCCAATTCTTGATCGAGATAAGTATGTGTTTTTTTGACGTTTTACACCATTCTAAATTCATTTAATATGTTCTTGTTTAATCATTTGAAAACCATATTTTAATGATGGATCTAATTTTTATCAAGTTTAATTATGAATTCAAATAGATAAACATAACATACTTGTTAATTATTTAGCAAATTCATGTCAAGTTTACCTTGGTTTAATGATTTTTTTATGAGAACTATTTCCTTAATGCAATCATATATTTTTAGTTTTAATTCATTTTATTTGAATTTGAGAGTATGTGTACTAGATATCTAATGACTATTCATTAGATAGTTGAATACATATACTTACTTGAACTGGTAATTAGTCTTGGAACAATTTCCTTGGCTCATTGACTTCATTTTTATTCCAAATTCAAAGCTGGTCCAAATCCCCCTTTACCTTACTCTTGGTTGAATGGGGTACTAATCCTTCTTTAAATTGAGATAGATTTAGGATTTAGTTTGTGTTACTTAGAGTAGATCTACATTTAGTTATACTTATTTCATTATAGAAGTCCTCTTACACAGGAGTAGATTTTAGAATGGATTGGCTAAGCCATTAATTCAGCATAAGGATCACTTTCTTGCATTCAATCTGCAAGAGGGAAGATATGATATCTCTTTTCTATTGGCAAGTAATATAAATACTATAAGCGAACAGAGAAATAGAGAGGGTAATTGGACCCAATTGAATGAGTCAAAACCATCGTTCCAAACAAAAAAGGAGTTGGTTTAAGTTCTCGATCCGGTGGTCTACCTTATAATGTTGACATGGTCATTTTGGTCCATTGACATTTTTGGGGCTAGAAGGAGTGCTTGACGACTTGTTGTCTTTTGGAGTTTTTGTATTTTAATTTTTTTTTTTAATGAAAATAGTTCCTCTAAAACTTCCAATTTGGAGTTATATCTCCGGATGTGCATTTGCCAATACTCCACGAGAAATAGTAATACACTTTTCAAAGGTAAAATTTAATAGTAAGAGGAATATTTCTGCATTTGATCATGCCTTTAAATTTGTTTAAAATTTTATTCTACTTTTCATGACACTGATAACTTTTTGACTTTTTGGATATCGATTATTCATGGTGTGTGCACATGGATCTTATTATTGTTCCCTCATTGGAACTCATACATGTAGTTGGGTTTTTTCTTACTCTTCATGACAAGCATCCTAGCTAATGAGAACTTCATCACCTATTCCTCGCTTACATTTTCATCTTTAATTTACCATTGGATTATCACCTCCACATCCTGATAATTTTTTTTATGCATCCTCATTTTCTTTTGAGGGCACTCATGAGAAGGCACTATCATGAGGCAGAGAAATGGTAAGGAAATTCAGAAGATGCAAAAGGTAATGAATTATTCCTAATTTTTGTTTAAGTTTTTGATACATAAATCTATACTTATCATGCAAAGATTAAGCTCCTAACCTTATGTCCACAAACCATTCTTACATTGCTTGGTACGTGGCCTTGATTCTTGACATTTTATGAAAATCTTGGAGTGGATATTAAATCTGAAATACAGAAAGAGGACTTATTGGTACAATTACTAGAGAAGCACATCTTCATTCCCATCTCTGATGAATTTTATTTACTTTTGTTTCCTTGAGCTTGAACTATTATTTTTCCAAGTTTTACTACTTTATTTAATTTATATTTAATAAATGATGATTATGGGTCAATAATATTTTCAAAAGAATTCATCTTCTTCACAATTTTATTCTAATCAAAAGGAGAAGTTATCCTTGATGGAGAAAATCGATATCTCTTAGGTAGGATGAAGATAAATTCTTCAATGGTAAGCTTCATATGCCTAATTTAATTTTTTTATATTTCTATAAAATTTGATCTCAGATTTATTTTTTATTTTACTAATATATTTCTATGTTTTGTGCGTCTTCCAGAATTATCTTGCACTTACATCATCTCAAATTTGGATCTCATTCTCTTTGTTGTTTTCCTCTAACTTTTGGAAGAGTCGTCACGATGTTCATCAAATTAGCTTAATCGGGGAGTCCTTGAACTTTCATTTGTATCATAAGCATTTTTTTATTAGAAAATTATTCAGATATTCAGATGTAGCCTTTGCTTAGAAACCAAAAAATATGAAAAAATAAAAAGATTCTCATTTGGTTTATTTTAACTCATCACTGTTATCAATTAAAGGTTTGAGAGGCTGATTTCTTATAACTCTACAAGATAAAATTTACTCAAATCTAAACATAAGATGAACACACTTGTGCTTGTTTTATTTTAATATTTTGTTGAGACATTTTATAATTAGTCTTGTTTGGGTTGTTTTAAATTAGGCCCTTTCTTTCATTTTTCTCCTTATTTTAAATTATTAGATTTTATTGATTTCTTCTTTCGATTCAGTTTGGATTTCTTTTTCCTTTTTTTTTTTATTAGTTATGGTTTGATTTTGGTGCTTCTGCCAAGATTGATGTAGAGAGAATTTTTTGACATCCAATATTTATTGGCATACATGGGAAATTTTGACTCTCTCTATTTTAATGAGTTTTATTTACCTTAAAAGTGTATTTTTATGGAATCCTAAAATCCCTCTTTAGATTTTTTTCATGAAGGAAAAAACGTCATTTTTAACTACTATAGTTCATATTTGCAAGGAAAGAACTGACCTGTGTTTAACTCAATGGATCCTTCCCATCCCTCCATTTTATAAAAACCTTTGATTGCCGGTTGCAAGGAAGGATATCGAGTTAAACATTATGGAAGTATTATATACAGTAGCATAAGTCTCTATTACCATCCCTCCACTTTCGCTTAGGGACATCGTCAACTAAAGCTCAAAAATTTTCTTATCAAAGAGGTGATTAAAATGCGAAGGATGGGAAATACAAATAAACCCGTCGGGGCTATGGACGCTCGCTGGCGGTAGGTCCATGCTTGTATGCCATTAAGGAAAACTTTTTCAGAGTATTAACTAGGCTTACTCGCAGGGAAGCAATGTTAGAGGCCATTCATTCGATGGATATATGCTTTATCAAAAACTCATATCTATACCTTCTTCTATTTTTCATACGAGGAAATCTTAAACATTAAATATTTCCCAAAATTCAAATTAATGATTTTAGACTGAGTTGGTTTGAGTACTTATCCTTTCAAACCCATATTTCTTAAATCACTAATTTGGGACCCATGAAAAATGTTTTACTGTTTCACGACTTAATAAAATTCCTCATTTTTAACATTTGGGTATATCGAAGTTCATCATTTGTTTTAAATAGAGATAACTGGTTCTTCCCCATATGCCACCATTCTTGATGTGAAAACACAACACCACCTTTTTTGACTTATTTATTTCAAACATTAGGGACCCTTTTCCAAATTTTTGACTTCATCACCTTTTAATATTTTTCTTTTTCTTAAGTGTCCTACAATTTTTTGAAATTTTCATTTTCTTTGGATTTTTATTGTGATTGATTTAGTGCAATGAAATTTTCTCTATATGTCCATTGGTTCTCGTTTCATCTCATTTGCATGCACGGTTCGCAAATGGTGCTCATCCGAAGTTCGATCATTTTCACTGCCATCGCTAAAAAGTGTACAAAATGTATATTATTTTTATTTTTGTAAATTATTTGTAAATATAGATTCCTATTCTATTTTACTAATCAATTCATTTTTCACTAATCATCCTACAAAATTGCCACAACCAAATTATAGAAAAATTAAAATTATGGTCTTTTCATATTTTAGAAGTCTATTGTGAATCTGAATTGAAAATAAATTAGGAGATCTGAAATCTCAAAATTGCAAAATCATTGTAGATTTTTATGTCAGGCCTTTTACATAAGTAGTTGTAGTTTATAAAGAGGTCTCACTCCATGTGGGCCCCACTTCACCTCACCTCGTTATCTCTCCACCCCATCATAACCTCAGGACTAATTGATTTCATAACTTCAATTTGAATCGAACTCTAAAATTAGTTTTTATATCTTCATGTGCTCTTATAACTCCCGCTTTCTTCCACTCCATCCCAACTAACTCCTATTCCTCCCTCTTATATCATATTTAAACATTTTTGCAACAAAGCTCTTTTTAATAAAGCCTCAATGTCATGCTTCTTCTGATTCTCTGATTCCTCTAATGCTCTGATGCCATCCTTCTTCTGGTATACCTATATGACCTCCAAGCCTATTTAAAATTCAACTTCCGATATTTCTTAATTCTAATAGCTCATTTAATTTAGAAAATATTTATGTTTCAGAGGCTTATTTAACACTCTCCGAATGAAAACTCTCATGGAATTCAACTAATCCAACCTCGGCCATTTCATATGAGAGCCTTTTTTTAAAATAACTCTAATATTCATTACCTTGGATTCCCTCTCCACATTAGACCCTCAACAAATTTAAGTGTCAGAGATTGTTTTAAAATATAACCTTCGGGACTCATAATTCTCTCTCGTCCCATGTCTAATGTTCATACCTTTGATTTCCTTGATGTTATAAAGCATTTGTTATAATTCAGATTAATTAAAAAGTTTGAATCATCTAATGGTTATAAAACTTTATCATCAAGTTTGTGGGCCTCCATTCAGTCCATTGGCATTAGAACTTGTTTTCAATCCATTTCTGATATATACAAAGCCCAATGGCTCATCGAGACCTTGGATCTTGTTGTTATCATAATATTAATTTTCATCGACCTCTAATATCCCATTCTCCTCATGTTTCCAAAAACCTTCTCCTTATCTCTCCCGAGACATCCTTATGACTCCCATCCACCTTTTATTAAATCCCTTAGGTCTCCTTATTTAATCATGGTTCATTTAAGAAGTAAACGTCGTTTAAGGACCATTCATTGAGTCAATAGCCACTTATAACTTGGCACATATTACCATGCAATTTGTATATTAAATTAAATTATTTTAATTTAAAATTAATTTATATTTTAAACTAGTTTAATTAAATTAATTTAAACTGATTTTTATATAATTATTTAATTACAAATTAATAAATTTTAATTGTACAGTTAACTAGTATTAATTTTTAATTAAATTTTGCTTAATTGTAGTTTAGTCGTGCATTTTTCCAGAATTTTGATATTTTTAGCACTTCAACTTCAGAGAGGCATATCTGAATATTTATTAAACCAAATGAATATTGCAATAGCTTGTTTGAAAAATAACATAGAGGAGAATAAGTTGGGGAGATTAATTTTGGTAGACTCGATCATTTAATGTTCAAGAAATATAGAAGAAGAAAAAGTGATGAATTTGCAACAAAAAATAGTTTTCCTATTTTGAATTGGGAAAATTTTATTGCCTTTGGAAAATTGATGTCAATAAGTCATTCCCAATAGTACCCAAAGGATGATATGATCCATTTGAATCCATCATAGCATGAAAATTTCTTTAGTTTTAATTTATTTTTAATTTAACAATTTGTTGGGAAGTGCTTTCATTTCTATTTTGAGCACCAATTTTTTTTTTTATTTCTTAATTTGGATTGGCTTTCGGAAGATGAGTAGTTGGGGAGATGAGGAAGAGAAGAATTGGAACAATGGAATTGCACTAGCAAGAGAGAAAGAATATTTTTGGACGAATTCAAATTTTTTGAAGTAAATTTTTTCTTCAACATCTCTCTCATTCTCATTTTCGTTTGTAATTATAAATATGGCTTTGGTAGAATAAAATTAAGATGGGATGCGGTGGGGTGTGGGGTCCCATATCTAAAACTTCGGGAAGAAATTCTTTGCAAAGAGAGATTTTTTACACTACTGTAGGAAGAAATATCTTTGTAGAGAATTAACTAGTTTTGAGAAGACTTGTGGAGATTAAAAGAGATGTATTTCAACTCTGAAAATTTCATTCTATTATGAAATTTTATGAGAATTCCATGCACTCAAAATATGTAATCATATATTTAATTCTTGTACAATATTGTCGGACATAAAGGTTGATTGGTGTCCTACAATTAATAAAATTTGAAGAAATTCTTGATCCAGATAAGTATGTACGTTTCAAAGTTTTTCATTATTGTAAATTCATTTAATACATGTTTTTTTAATCATTTGAAATCTATCATTTAATGATGGTTCTAATTGCTATCAAGTTTAATTATCGATTCCCCCGATCAGGGTGGAAAAAAGGGTGACGCGTGAGATAATGATTGACGCAGGGAGGTGGCATTACAACCCACCTCTTAAGTTAATCATCCCACAGGATGTTGAGATGGCTTGCATGCACGATTGAAAACCGAGGCGAAGAGATGGAAGCATAATGGAGGAAGAAGGGGCAAGGATCGACGGCATTTGGTCGACAGGACGTGGGGTAGGTGGTAACAGAACAATAAGAGCAGGTAAGGGAAAAGCTGTAGGCAGCTTGATGTGAAGGGAGGCGACGAAGGAAGAGAGAAGCTGGTAGGTAATCCCTGCTACTCGTTTCAGAAAGGGGCAAAAGGAAATGGAAGAGAGAAGGATAAGGGTTGGAGAAGACATGAACAAGGTAGGTAGGTAGATGAGACAAGATAAAAACATGCAAAGAGCTCAGTTCGACACCGAGCAGGGTCAGCGGGAGATAGTTAATTAGAGGGACTGGGAGGAAGAAAGACCCCCTGAGCATAAAAAACAATTTCCCTCTAAAGGAATAGCGGGTACGACCTACATGCTGGAGGAAGAGCAGTGAGGAGAAGAAATAAATCTAGACAACGAAGAAATGGAGTCTGGCAGAAAGGAATTCATGGGGAAAGTCTCATTCAAGGTTGGACAGGGGAGCCAGGGAGCCACCAGGAGCAGATCGCTTCGCTCAGGTAGACGAAGAGGGCTCAGGTAGACGAAGAGGTCGCAGGGGCAGAGGGAGAGGTCGACAAACAGGTAGTTAAGATGCTAAAGCACCTTCGCCAACACGACAAAGACGGGGACGTAAAACAATGAAGCATATGGTTCAGGAGGCAGAGAAGGCATACAACGAGGTAACCGACACTGACATTCGTAGACTTTTTTAGGAACTAGAAAACAATGCAATGCAGGATGATTCGGAACCGGAAATGGAGGATTGGGGCAAATTAATCCCTGATCCGGCCAATACAAGGGGACGCATGTCCCTATACAAATAGACTATACATGTATATTGGGTGGTGATGTAGTTACTGGCAAAGGCCATGGAGCAGGTAGCAGTGGAGATGGCTAAAATGGCTCAAGGAATTCCAAATTTAAGAAGGGAGATGAAAAACCTCCAACTTACTTTACTGATGTAGGACAACAAGCTAGAGGAAATTCAAACTCTACTGAAAAAGATAACTACAACACCTCGAGAAGAAGATATCAAACCTGAAATTATGGTAGACTAATCCATATAGATTATGCAAATGTTTTTCTTTGTTAGTCCCTTGAGAACTTATTCTCCTTTTTGCTCTGTTATAAGTAGGTCATGTCGATAGGAAACCAGATTAGTAATTTTGGCAGCGAAGTGCATTTGGCATGGATTTGCAGAGTTAGTCTTTTTTGTTATTGGTCAGTGTATAAAGACTTAAGGTGGCCAACAGACCTGGTTTCCCTCCCAGGCGGGTTGAAGCTACCAAACATTTGTACTTATTTCAAGTTGGATAAATAGAAAATCAAAGGTCCTTCATTAGCTTACAAAAAAAAGTTTAATTATGGATTCAAATAGAAAAAGTGAACATACTTGTTAACTATTTAGAAAATTCATGTCAGGTTTAACTTGGTTTAATAACGATTATTTTAGGAGAACTATTTCCTTAATGCAATCATACATTTTTAATTTGAATTCATTTTATTTGAATTTTGATGTATGTGCACCAGATACCTGATGACTATTCATCAGATAACTGAATACACATGTTTGTCGGAACTATTAATAAGTCTTGGAACTATTTATTTTCCTCATTGACTTCATTTTTATTTCAAATTCAAAGTTGTTTGAAATCCCCTTTTAACTTGCCCTTCATTGAGAGGGGGACTAATCCTTCTTTCAATCGAGATAGATTGATGATTTAATTTTTTTTACTTAGATAAGATCTGCATTTAGTTTTAATTATTACATTCTATAAGTCCTCTTACACAGGGGAAAGTTTTAGAGTGTCTTGGTTGAGCCATTAATTCATCTTAAGGATAAATTTCAAGCATGATCTTTGTAACAAGGAAGATATGATATCTCTTTTTAATTGGCAGGTAATAGACATACTACAATCCAATAGAGAAAGAGAGAGGGTAACTAGACCGAGTTGAACTAGTCGAAACAACCATTCCATAATGGGAAGATTTAAGTTCTCGACCAAGTGGTCTCCTTTATAATGCTGACATGGTTATTTTGGGCCATCAACAAAAGTGTAAATGAATTATTATACCACAAATAGTAAATGTGGTTGAGTAATGCTAACTCCAAACTAAAATTACTTCAAGTTTCGGTGAAATTCAATGAAAATGAAAAAACTTGTGTCATATGTTTTAATGATTTATATATCTTGGTTAGAAATAAGACCTCGAAACTTATAATTTGGTTAAAATTTCAATGAATGGATATTGTCAACATAAAAATTTTGAAACCTTGTTAAAATTGTGATAAGTATGAAAACAATGTGGTCAAATAATCGTTTAGTGGCTAGTAAACGACTAGGCGATCATTATAGTCTTACAAGGGACGAGACTAATAATGGGTATGCTAAAATTTAATTTCATTGAATTTATAACTCTTAACTCTTCTCATATTTCAACTATTATTCATTTGACCATTAGGAAAATTCACAATGATTTGAGATCATCTATCTTGCGAACGTCATTCATTGCCTATGCTAATTGATTGAAAAGTATGAAATCACATGAACGATTTCAACTAGATAAATCTAGGAATGAGAGGATCAGAGTAATGGAGTGAAATTTATTTGTTTTATAAGAAAATACAGGTGGGAAAAGAATCATAAAGAAGTAGGGTATGGTCACCGTTCTCACCATTAAATTGATAATAATATCATAGGCTTCATGTTGTTAAAAATTAACAACCATCTAATTAATTATCATGTGTTTCACTAACCATTAATAACAATAAAATTATTAAGAAAATAACCACTAATACCATTTCAAATAGGCTATATTACATTTTAATAATATTGTTTAATCTCAATTGTTACATTCTTTAACACCAAAGATTCCTAATTTGTATCTCTAAAACTCAAAAATAATTCTACAAAATCACTTGGTGAAGATACCTAATACATCATCCATAGATCTGTAGAACTGAAGGGAAATTCTAGCATTATCAACAAGCTCGAGAATGGAGTGATAGTGATTTTCAATGTGTTTTATTTAATAGTGAAACACATGCTTCTTGGACAATGCAATCACTAAACTATTTCCAAAAACATAAAATGTGGCTCCTTCTCCACATTTGCAATATTTTTTTAGAGACTTCTTAGCCATACTAAATGGCATGATGCTTTAGGATTTGCTTCATATTCTCCTTCTTTGGAATATATTGAAACAATATGATCCATTTTAAAATCCCATAACATATAATTTGCAACTAAATGAAAATCATATCCTAAATTATTTTCCTACCATCGATGCTACAAATAAAGTTATTGTTGATTTATCATGCAACTATGTTTTCCTCATATTTTATGTACATATTTACAAAAAAAGTCTACTTTTAATAAGGGATACACCACCCAATGATGATCCTAATTAGACCCTATTTGTTTAGTATGGTGATACTCATCAGAATATACACGCAGATGTCTTTACTAGTCTATCGTAAGAAAATGATTAAAAATAATAAGAAAGGGAAAATATATGACCTAACACTAATCTACTGTAATTATTCTGAATATTTAACCATTATTATTATCAAATTCTATCCAACTACTAGTGTTTGAAGGGGCTTGTTTGATCAAGAGTAGGGGGGAAAAGACCATCCAAATATTGGTTTGTAAGCGATTTGTAGTGGTTTAGGGTAATACTTTTTTTAGTGATATGTGTGATCATTAAGCCACCTAAATAGTTTATGCTTTGGTGAGATAACTTTAAAAAAAATGATGTTCTTATTTTGTTGGTTTATTTGCATGCAACATTAATATAGTTTGCACTATCTCAAAAGTGAGAGAAATTATCGACACCAAAGGTTAATATCAACCTTCAACAAATGAATATATATAAATCCTCAAAATTAATCCAAAAATATTTAAATAACTCAACAAGACATCTGCATATATCATTTTAAAGAAAAGAAACATGCATTTCAATACTATATTAAAAGAAGTAATTCAATCAATAAAATATCATAGAAATGGAAAACACAGATGGATAGAAGAAAATTATATCACATACAACACTCCATGCACAAAAGAAATTCGCTAAATTAAAACTAAGTATTCAAAATTTAACCTTAACTAGTAGTCAAAAATATCGTTGTATGATAGGTCCCTATAATACTAGTGATTACCCCATTACTATTGTAGTTGTATCCCTTATTAATATTGTTGTGCCCCTATTGTCCCCATATTTTTATTACTATGCCCCATAGAATCCCTCTATTGTTATTTTTGTTGCTTTATATTATTATTGTT
>APFE030764001.1:189313-207707 GCA_000404065.3 Pinus taeda | reverse complement strand
GCAAGTTTGTTAAGAATTATGGGAGAATAACAGCACCTCTAACAACATTATTGAAGAAAGATGCATTTTCATGTACTCTAGAAGCAACAAAGGCCTTCGAACATATTAAAGAGGCAATTTGCCAAGCACTGGTCTTAGCTACACCAGACTTTACAAAAACCTTTATTGTGGAATGTGATGCTTCAAGAAATGGAATTCCTGCTGTTTTAATGCAAGATGAAAGACCCATTGCTTTTGAAAGTCATCCAATCAAGGGAAAGTTTTTACACAAAGCTATTTATGAGAAGGAAATGTTGGCAATACTACATACACTTAAGAAATGGCGACCCTACCTAATGGGAAGACACTTCAAGGTAAAAATGGATCATGATAGCCCTAAATATGTTTTAGAAAAAATATTATCCTCTGAAGAGCAATAGAAGTGGGTCACAAAGATGATGGGTTATGACTTTGAAATCATCTACAAAAAAGGGAAGAAAAATGTGGTGGCAGATGCATTTTTAAGAAAGGATGAGGATGTGGAAGTGTTGTTGTGTGCCATTTCTATTATCCAACTAGATTGGATAAACGAAGCAAGGGAGGAGTGGAAGAATGATGAAGAAGTGTGGGCACTTATTCAAAAGTTACAGCAAGATTCCTGTACATCTGATACATTTAACTAGCAAAATGATTCATTATGGTAAAAAAAGCTTATACCTCTATAAGAATTCGCAACTCAAACAAAAGATTCTTATGGAATTGCACACTTCTCCCTTAGGAGGGTACTCAGGATTTTTAAAAATTACCACAGGGTTAAGAAGAATTTTTTTGGGATGGCCTTAAATCGGATATTCAAAAGTTTGTGGGAGAATGTTTGGTTTGCCCACAAAGTAAAGTTGAAACAATTAAGACCCCGAGTCTATTACAACCTTTATCCATTCCAAGCCAATGTTGGGAGGAGGTTTCAATGGATTTTATCACATGTTTACCCAAGTCTGAGGGAAGAGTGTCTCATGTTTAGATGACAGACTTACCAAGTATGGCCACCACTTTGTGCATTATCACATCCATTTAAAGCCAATACAGTTTCTACTGCATTTATGGAAACAATTCAAAAGCTACATGAAACCCAAAGATTATTGTAAGTGACAGAGATCCCATTTTCACTGGAAATTTTTGGACAGAATTATTTTCTTGTCT
The DNA here is from genome assembly GCA_000404065.3 of Pinus taeda. NCBI lineage: Eukaryota > Viridiplantae > Streptophyta > Pinopsida > Pinales > Pinaceae > Pinus > Pinus taeda. Next base: position 206,528 of record APFE030764001.1, on the reverse strand, counting down.
TGGTACTCAGTTAGCTCATAGCTCATCTTATCATCCTCAATCTGCTGGGCAAATTGAGATAGTAAACAAATGTTTGCAAGGATATCTTCGTTGCTTTGTATCTGATAGACAGACACAATGGGTCAAATGGTTGCCTCTGGTTGAATGGTGGTATAGCACTTCCTTCCATACAGCAACAAAAATGACCCCATTTATGGCACTTTTGGGTATTAGCCGCCATCCATCACATCATATTTAAGAGAAAATTCTAAGGTTAAAGCAGTGGAACATCACAGCAAACATCAACAACAAGTCTTCCAACTCTTAAAGGATAACCTCGTGTTGGCATAGAATAGAATGAAACAATAAGCAGATCAACATCACTACGAAAAACGTTTTGATGTAGGTGATTGGGTATTCCTACGGCTACAACCATATAAACGAATGTCCCTCAAGCAAGCTAAGAAGGATAATAAATTATCACCAAATTATTATGGTCCGTACAAGGTGTTGCAAAATATTAGTACTATGGCATACAAATTGGAGCTTCTTGCAACGTCTCGAGTGCATCCAGTTTTCCATGTTTCATGTTTAAAGAATGTTATAGGTGACAAGCTCCCAGTTCAAACAATATTGCCAGAACTTGATGAGGAAGGAATAATTATATTGGAACCGGAACCAGTCACAGAAACAAGAACTCGACAACTACGAAATCAATCAATTTCTGAGTATCTCATCAAGCGGAAGAACTTATCCACTGAAGATTCCACATGGGAGGATGAGAACTTTATACAGAAGCTTCCAGAACTACTCAAGCATTGAGGACAACACCTTTTTTGAAGGAGAAGGGCATGATAGGTCCCTATAATACTAGTGATTACCCCAATACTATTGTAGTTGTATCCCTTATTAATATTATTGAGCCCCTATTGTCCCTATATTTTTATTACTGTGCCCCATAGAATCCCTCTACTGTTATTTTTGTGGCTTTATATTATTATTGTTAGGTCAGTTGGGTTATATTGTGACTCTTTAGACTCCTATATATAGAAAAGAGGTTTTGTCATTTGAATCATCCAAGAATTGTTCATTTATGTAATGTAAAGGAGGTTGCCCCCTCAAAGAGGCTAAATTCTAAGTCGTTGATCTATCTTTTCTATCTTTTTCTTGAGCTAGTTTCATAACATATTTGTTTAGTATGGTGATACTCATCAGAATATACACTCAGATGTCTTTACTAGTCTATCCTAAGAAAATGATTAAAAATAATAACAAAGGGAAATATATGACCTAACACTAATCTAATCTAATTATTCTGAATATTTAACCATTTTTATTATCAAATTCTATCCAACTACTAGTGTTTGAAGGGGCTTGTTTGATCAAGAGCGGGGAGGAAAAGACCATCCAAATATTGGTTTGTAAGTGATTTGTAGTGGTTTATGGTAATAGTTTTTTTAGTGATATGTGTGATCATTAAGCCACCTAAATAGTTTAGGCTTTGGTGAGATAACTTTAAAAAAATTATGTTCTTATTTTGTGGGTTTATTTGCATGCAACTTTAATATAGTTTGCACTATCTCATAAGTGAGAGAAATTATCGACACCAAAGGTTAATATCAATCTTCAACAAATGAATATATATAAATCCTCAAAAATAATCCAAAAATATTTAAATAACTCAACAAGACATCTGCATATATCATTTTAAAGAAAAGAAACATGCATTTCAATACTCTATTAAGAGAAGTAATTCAATCAATAAAATATCATAGAAATGGAAAACACACATGGATAGAAGAAAATTATATCGCATACAACACTCCATGCACAAAAGAAATTCGCCAAATTAAAACTAAGCATTCAAAATTTAACCTTAACTACTAGTAAAAAATATCAGCCTTAATTGGGGTAGGATGATTTCCAATCCACTCTCCAATGGAGAGGTTTGTATAAATAAATAAGTAAAAATATTTGTCTTCTCAAATTTCGAAAATCCTTTGATCAGGATTTTCTTGCATATCAAATGCAACTTCCGTAAATCGTGGAATTCACTCATGGCTGGCCTTTGCTTCATCTACCACTAGTCTTTCTCCAATTGTTGAGCAAAATGTCATGAATCTTCTATTAGTTGTGCGGTGTTTTCTTCCGTATATTTCACTTTAAAATATTCCACATATTTATTATATATACCAGATATTTGACGTAAGTAAATAGGATACCATTTTGTAGATCAATCTAACACTGACCCATACACTACGAAATATATCCTTTCTTTCTTTTATACTTCTAATAAATTCTTGAAATTAATTTCATGCAATTGTATGGCACTTGGAAAATATTTTGGATATCATCTTGATTTCACTTAGTGATTTTAGAATTTCACTACTGCTAGCCTCTTTGTTGCAATTAATTACTTGGGTGAAAATAGTAAGATGTAAAACCTCCTCGATTACCCCAAGAGTGAGGCATATTAAACTCATCAACCAGATCTACTGCATTGTCAAAGATTAAATAACACCAATCATAGGACTCATTCATCCATTCAATGATGATGGAGAAATTATATGTTTTGTGATATAATCATATACACATCATCATTTTTACATCCTTATAAATTTTACCGAAAATTCCAGACTTCTTTTTATTCTGCCGCATGTTAATGTTGTCAAATTGGTTGAGTATTACATCATCATATTGCATCTAGACATCAAAATAGTCCACGAGGGTGAGAAAGTCAGGGTATCAATTATGAGTTTTATTTATTTGATTGAAAAAATTTAATTCGACTTGCTTAAGTTGATAAATAACAGCAATGGCTTGATCCTTGAATACTTTCACATTCAAAGGTTCCTTCTTTCATTTGTTCTATTTGTCCTTCTAGAGAATTGATGTGAGGTTGAAAGGTTGCAGAAATTGTTTGAGCACTAATCTCAGACTCTTCATTTAATATCTCAACCTCTCTCACATGAAATTTCTTTTAACTCTTCTAACTGATTTTCATGTTTTATCTCAACCTCAGTCAATTATTTCTTAGACTGGTCATTTGTTTGAAGTTATTCATTTTGGTTATTTTTCTCAATTTCTATCATATATATGGTAAATCCTCCCCATAATTTTGTGGAATGGGACTTATATTCCTCGTCCTATGTGATCCTCAATTTTTTGAGCTCAATCTCAAGCTCATCGATTTTGTTTTGGCTATTTTCCATGTTTTTAGATGACTCATTGACTAACCACTAGCTCTATAAAAAAAAAGCCCCAGAGGGTTGTTGTTGTCTCTAGAGCCCTACCTTTTGGATCCCTTATAATTTTCCATTTCATTTATTGATGAAAATTTTATCTTGGAAGTGTGAAGACTTATTTTTCTTAACATCTTCAAAACTTCCATTATCTGAGTGCTAGAATAATAATATTTTAGAGACACCATTTTCTCTTTAACATGCTCTAATTCATCCACAGTCATGAAATGTGAAGAAAATTTTGTAGTACTAATTTCCAGAATAGTCATTATAAATCTTGGAGATATTACCTAAGTTAATTAGATAGAGGTAATTAGGTTTTTAAAAACATGCTATGTTTTTCCTATTTGTTGAGTATTAGACATTGACTAATCAACATATTTTGGAGCTCTTTTTATATTGTTAGTAGTCTTTTCGATTTTCCCTCTTCATTCCTATGTTTCCTCTACTGATTTTTGTTTTTGATAAATTCCCTCTTCTATTTACCTTGACCCTCAACTACGGATTTATCCTTTTTTCCTAGTTTTCCTTTCAACTACTTCTATTGCGTATATTGTGGTTTTGGTTGATATTCCTTTTCTCTATGTTATTACTCATGTTTGGATTTGTTCTCTTCTTTCTTTGTTTGTTCTGAATCTTGTTTGTCTTCTTCTTCTTGATTTGCTAAACAAAAATGAATCCTTGTTGAGTAAATTTTCTTTGGTCAAATTGATCATTTTTAGCTCCCATTCCTTTTCAAAATTATCGAGCTTTTGAACATTCATCTACCTTAGGCTCAATAGTGCTATCGGTGATGAATACAACAATATCTTCCCTCACTTGTAGCTTATCTAAACAAATACCAAAGGATTTACTCTTCCATTCAAGGAAAAATAAGTGAATTTTCTCCTTTGAGGCCTGAGAATTTTTTTTCTTGTCTAGGCTTATCTAGTAGGTAAATTTGAACCTAACTTTGCTAAATGAATTAACATTTTTGAAAAATAAATCATTTACTGGTTCTTGGTCCACATAATTTTCAGACTACATTATTGAATTGAGATTTACATTAATGATTTCATGCATATTATACCTTTAAAAAGGAAATGAATGCAGCCAAACATCATTAGTATAAGTTTCCTGAACTACTGCAGAACCTTTGTCTTAAAGATACTAGTGGTCAATCTTGATAGAAAATTTTGGCCACATTTTATTTGAATTTTTAGGTAACAATCTTGTGATACCATGAATGGCTATTTGCTATGTTATTTCACGAAAAAAATATCATATAATAAATGAATCTAAGTGATACATCAGGACCAATATAACATCCATAAGTTCTAAAATAAACTAAAAACCCTCCTCACCAAATTAGTCTCCAATGCCTTGTAATGCTGATTGATTCTTGACTTATCTTAGATGATACTTTCCAAAGGTAGCCTAATAGACATGCATCATCGTACCATCACAAATATCATAAAATTTATCTAATAATGACTTTCCCAAAGAATAGAACAAAATTGATGAACAAGTTGAGTGTTGTATAATCAATTCTATTTCAATAGTGGAAATGCCAAAATGGTTACTACAAGTAACCAACATCCCTTACCTATGGTGACATGCAAAAACTTGGGCCAAACCATGGTGGAGATGATTGCAATAGATTAATATTGTTTTATACCAAATATCTTCTCAATTAAATATTTTGTATTGATTCGTGATTCCATGGAACACGGAAACCCATTCTAACTTTAAATATGAAGAATTTGGCTCCCCATATATTCCAAAAAAACATAAAAAACATTTTAACCGCATATGAAGGATAATTCTTAAATTGTCTAATTGAGTAGAGCGTTTTTTTTCGGGGCTTAAAAACAAAAAAAATCCTATACCCAATCCGTGATGCATTAAACTGCCGAGTTTTAAGTTCTTTTAACACTCTTTGCTAATCATGTAATCTTGATTAAGGTAAATCTCAAGAGGACTCAATTATTATATCTGTCATAAAGTCTCAACCCTCGAAGAAGCTATAGCTTGTTTGGATTTATTTACAATTGAGCAACTTTTAAGATGAGCATGGAAGATAATTTAGGTTATCATGTCATAATAAGAAATAGTGAAAGTTATCGTTACAACTTCATGGATTTATATTCTTGGGGATTTTATGAAATTTTCTATGTCAAAGCTAAAATTCTATTTTGAGCTACTTCATTGAAGATGTCTCTGACTGTCATTCTCAAAAAATTGCAACTTTTCCTCCCTTGGAGTTGCTTCTCTCAAGATAGTTCTTAATGTCGTGCCAGGAAAAAAAAATAAAATTTTGGATTCTTCTCTTCGGAAGGTTAAGAGTGCACATCTATTAATTTAACTTTGGCTTTGACGCTCTAAATGAAGGGCCTTGTAACCTTAGATTTTATGTTCAACCCATTTCACATGTGTAAGAGAAAACATAGATATTGAGCAGACATTTCTTATGAAATTCAAAATAAAAGAATAATTTAACTCAAAAACATATTTACGAGAGCTTGTGCGCTTCAACCACCACAGCTCCTTTACAAATTCTAAATATTTCTCTGACATAGTAGCACATTGAAACAAATTTTTAAATAACATAGCTTTATTTTTGAAGGGAAATTTTCTTTGAGTTTTTCAAAAGCATGTAGTATTTCTTGAGAAATTAGCTAAGTATAGGAAACCTGTGGTGCATGAGTTATCATGACCACCTGTCATGTTTGAATTTATTAACTACCTAACATTATTTCCAAAATATGCATATCCAAGTGTGAGGCCATCTAGACAAATAAGGAATTTAACATTTGTTCTTCATCCAATCAAGCCATATACTCGATATATTATGCTAATGATCACTAACATGAAACTTATTAGAAACAAAATGTGTTTTTATTTTTTATTACATGTGAAATTTGGTTATCGAGATGTCCAAGAATATAATAGTCTGAGTACTCTGTACATGTCCCGGTTAACGGATAAATTTATATTAAAATGAAACCAAAATGAAAACCCAAATAACAATATTATCAAGAAAAAGCATTAATAAAACTTCACTATTATATATGGTTATCCTAACATGTAGGGGTGAAAACCAAAGTTTTTGGTCCGGATTCTATATACAATGGAACATATATAAAGTGAACCCAATATCGGGCTCCAAGTGCAAAATATTGATTTAAGTATTGCTTACAGGATTGGAAGCGAGATACATTAATTATTTAATCTTCTAAGATAGCATAAAATAATAAAATCCCAAAATGAAATGTTCTTTAAAAAGGGATATTCAGGTATCTGAGTAGTTGTGGATAAAAATAAATGTGTCATTCAAACAATTCATGAGGCTATATACCAAAAAATAAAAGTAAAAATGACATATGGGATTTTGAAATCTGGTTCCAATTGCATAAAATAATTCATAATTCTTTTAGAACTCAATAAAAAATAATTTTTGTTTAAATGATTTCAATTTTATAAGGAAAAATTAAATGAGGTTAGGGATTATTTACAAAAACTACTAGTAAATAATTGAAATTTTGATTTTTCAATCAAAGTTGAAAATTTAAAATCTCTTTAATTTATTTTCGTAAAAAATAAGACCTATAGCAAAAGTCACAAACAAAGGGTAATACAATGAAGGAAAACGATAAAATCTCTGTTCTACAGTATTTTACATAAAGATGCGATAAAATTATAAATAAATATAAGAAGCTAAAATTTTATAAATAATTATAATAATCCATACAAAATTCTTGTTCTTTGTAAAATAACAATAAGTAACCATTTAAACTACTCATAACCTTATCCAAGACCTTTTAGAGTGCAAAATGATGACATTATCTTTTTATTATTTAAGAAAATGGGTTTAAGAAATTCTAAAATTTTATTATATACATGAATCTTCATAATACCAAAACAATTTGCATACACATTTTCTTCATATGTCTTACACCATGGATTGTTTAGTTTCCTATGAGGATCTGTGTCCTTGAAAAAAATACCTTTGTATAATATAATAATTTACCCACTTCTAGTAAGTGTTCATAGCCCAACTAGTTTCCGTACACTTCGTACACTTCCCACATTTCTTTGGTTAAAAATGCTTTCCAGTTATTATTTAATAAGGATCCTTTATATTTATTTGTTTATATTTCTTTTGCAACTTTTGATATTTAAGAAGGGAAATGATACACAATTTACCTCGATGAGAACAGATTTTTGCTCATTGATAATTTTAATCTATTAGTTTTTCATCCATTGTTAATGATGGACAAATTTTTTTATTTTTAGTGAAAGGCATAGAAGTCTTATAAAAATAAAATATATGTATTTCCCAAGATCACTAAAAAGTTTTAAAAGAATGGAAAAGGTAATATCAAGTAGAAAATATTTCATATTACTATCAATTACTATTTTCATAATGATGGGTTTTATTTAAATTGAATAAATTTATGATAAAGAAACATTTCTCATAAAGTGTAGTCATAGTTGAAATTCTACGATCAATTATTAATAGAAATAAATATGCAGAAGTATGGCATAAAAAATTTTCCCTCATTTACAAATATGATTATGAAATTGTTCATAAAAGAAAAATATTTAGAAAACAAACAGAAAAATTAAGGAAAACAATTTCTTTTAGTAAATGATAGACATATTTACAACCAATTTTAAGATATTTGAAGAAAAATATTTCTTTGAAATTGACCCATTTATGAAGAGGATTTCAATATCCCCTCGAATTATTATACAATTTAAGTTGAAGGGCCAAGCTTGCATAAATCTAAAATGATCCCATCCATAACTGTTGGAATTTTGAATATTTGACTTTCTCATCATGGCCTTTATCCCATATCAAAACCAAGTCTTCAACATAAAATTCTTTATCACTAACTGAACGTTTATAAAAGTATTGCTTTATTATTTGTTACTGTTCATGAAATTTGACTTTAGTTCTCTATCTTTCTTTCTCTAATCTTATTAAAGTTTAAATTATAAATTCCATGTCCTTAATTTATTTTCTATTAACAACCTGGGCTAGTTTCATGTAAGGGAGAAAAATGGTGCGTGGAAGAATTACTTACTTGTCATAGAAAACAAAGTATGATGACTTCCCTAATTCTTTCGTAGGTTTGACCATGTCAACCCATTATGCATTATGGAGTTTCTTATGCCAATTTTTTTGGTGATTATGCATAATCTTCTTAAGGTTTTTATGTATAGTAATTGGAAGAACATTTAGTATTTATACTCTTATCCATAAAATATTTAGAGAATGTCAAACATGAAAGTACGATGCTTTTAAAAAACAAAATAAGAAGGAATTTTGAACCTATAAATTATGTTTTGTTTAAGGAAAGGGATCACCTCATGATCCTTGACTTTTTTCAATGGAATGAATTTTATGCACCTAGTAAAATAATCTATAGGAGTGAAGAATTATTTATGAAGTTGTGAGAAATTAGGTTTGATTTCAATAATTATATCCAAAGCCCACTGCTGAAAAGCGCCTTCTACTTCTAGGTTTTAATGGAAGAGTAGATATTTTAATTCTTCTCTAGGTTGATTGGTAAAACTTTCATTTTCTCGCATAAGAATATGAATCCTTAAATAAATTAGGCTAATAAGAAGTATTTTGAAGGATTTGTTTTGTAGTGGTTAGTCAACCAAAGTGTCCTCCTACTAGTTCTTCATGTAATTTAACTGGTAACTTCTTTGCATCATATTTCTAAAGAAATATTATGAATACATTGCCATAATTTCTTCTCAATAACAACCCATGAATAAATTGATACCTAACACATTTCACTGTAAGAGATACTTTCTAATTAGGTGTTAAAACATTAGGAGCAGTAGCATTTATTAAAAAATATTTGATTTAATAGTACCATGTGTTATATGGTATAAGAATATAAATATGTTCTTCATTGTTTACATAAAATTCATTATATTAATCTTTCTCATGAACATCTAGTGATCCTTTAGGTTCTACTGATAGTTTACATAGACATTGTCCCCTCAATATTTTTGATGCCTTGATTCAAAGATCCTATTTATGGAATTTTTTCATCCAATTGCCTCATTTTTCTTTTAAATATTTTGGCACAAGAAGGTTATAGACAAATAAATGAGGAACACAAATTTTAGTATGATATTTGAAAATAAAATGACAAAAAAATTTGTTATCTTTAAAAGCAACAAATGGTTGTTTGTCAATATAAAGTTAGTTTAGTTCTACTCGAATCCCAGCTTCATAAAATTATTGGTATTTCTACATCTTCTATATTTTTTAGATTTATAACAAATCCATAGGAAAAATCAGAGGCAAAAGTATATGAAATAAATTCCTTTTCAAAATTTGGACTTGTTAAAGCAGGTGCATGAGTGTTATGCGACTAGCTCACAAAATATAAGAAAATATAGACCAACGACTTAAAAATCCTCCTCTTTGAGGGGGGAAACTCCTTTACATTATATAAATGAAAAATTCTTGGAGGATACAAATCACAAGACCTCATTGTTATACATAGCAGTCTAAGGGGTAGCAATAAAATCAGAGCCTACATAACAATAATAAAAATAGTGGGCCTCTATTAGGCAAAACAATAATAATATGGGGGCTACATGGGCATAACAATAACAATAAGGGTGTTACACTGGTATTCTAGGGATCTAACATTCCCCTCTCCTTCAAAAAATTTTGTAGTCAAAACTTGAGTAGTTCTTGATTCCTCTGTATATAATTCTCATATTCGCATGTGTAATCTTCAACAGGTAAGTTCGTACACTTAATGAGATACTCTGAAATTGATTGATTCCATAGTTGTCAGTTTTTTTTTTCCGTATCTTCTTCTATCTTCAATGGGATTTTTCCTTCTACGTCATTTTCTAGCAATATTGTTTGAACTGGAAGCTTGTCATCGATAACCTTCTTTAAGCATGAAACATGGAAAATTGGGTGTGCTTGGGAAGATGCAAGAACTTCCAATTTATATGCACATCAAACTATTAACATTAGGAGTATACCACAATATAGGAGCCCAAGTGAATATCACCCAATCCTACATATTATTCTCCAAGAGGTCTGCAAAAACCCAACATCCAACCAAGGCCTGTTTTTTCAATCTAGTCACTTGATCCCACAACATGTCGTTGCTAAAATTCAGAAGTTTTATATCAGAGGTAAAACGGATAACCCTCCCCCTTTCTTTCCATTGACCATGTTGCTACGTGTGCTCCAAACAAAGGCATGTACTCTGCTCCACAAATGACAGATCACATGGTGGAAAATTAGAGGATGGTGGGGCATGGATGGAACTAAAAAGCCTAATAAATCTCTATACGGAATGTTTTTGGCGTATCCCAATTTACACTCTATCATGGCACTAATCCATGATATGCAAACATTTTTTTTACTCATTATTTTACATTTTAGTCATTCATACAATTGAAAATTTTAAATCGTCTCTCTCTTTCTCTATAGAGAAACAAAAAGAATCAATATAGAACATCTTCTCTCTTTATTTATAAAGAGGTAGAGAGAACCATTTAAGATCCATCACAACTACAAATCTATAAGCGTTGAGAGGGTTCAAATGTTGCAAATATTTCTTCAAATTTTAGACTCTAAAAATATTTGCACATAATTTTTTTTTTCTATCACTCGAAATATTTACTAATAAATCTATATTAATAGAATTATATTTCAAGTACAATTATATAAAAACAATTTCTTAAATAACAATCATTAGTCAACAATTTACATAATTTTTTTTTTTTTTTAATCATTTATAAATACTTAAACATTATGACATATTCGTTGCAGGTTGTTACAAGACTTACATATGACTATTACATCATGCGCCTCCATCTTTAGACTTTCACAACAAGTTATTGTAGCAACAACTACACTAGTGTTTCCATTTTTAATTTTGCAAGTGACTCCCGTACAAAGTGCTTCCTTTTTCTCTCTCTCTTTTTTTTCCTTCCAGTACGTCGATGTTCTAAAATGAGTATTCAAGTATGAAATTGCAAAATGAACTGTGCGACACATCCATGCCAAATGATCTGCCAATGATTTCGTGGATAGAGAAATAAACATGAAAAGGTAAAATCACAAAGTGATATGTGGAACATCTTAAGTAGGTTAATTAAAACATCAAGAAAACAAGGCATCCACCCTCGGGTATTAAAACTGCTCTATTTTTAGTGATGATTATTTGATTTGTATTATTTAAAGGTTAGTTAAGAATTTTGTTTTAAAATTCTATATGGGAAAAAATTATAAACAATAAACTATAATTTTTTTATTAATGATGTTACTTTAAATATAATTTGACCAAATTTATAATTAAATTTAATTAGATGAGAAGTTGAAGTAATTTAAATGTTATTTATTTTTTTATAATTATGGCTAAAGCCTGGTCTATAACTGAATTGCGTTTTAGAAATTTATTTTTTGGTATAAATTGGAATTGGGTTTAAGGAATTCATTTTTTTAATTAAAAAGATCGTTTAAATTTCATATTTAACCAATATTCTTCATAAAGGGAAAATATTTGATGAATATTGACATGTTATGTGTCACAATTTTATTCAATATTTTTTATTTAATTAATAACTATTATGTTTGTAGGAGGGGTGGATGGGGTGAATGGGGGCAGATGAGTGAGCAATCCAGTTAATATAGGAAAAACGATTAGATCAGAACTAGGAAATTAAGAGAAGTGAAATTAATTGGGCTTATTCATTCTGGCTGTCATTCCTTTCAAAGATCATTGATTCCACAATTTTACATAATTTTGACACAACTCATGGTAAGGAGAAATTTCCAATTACCATTAATAGCTAGGTTTTTTATTCACAAGATCGCTATGTCAAGAGGATGGAGAAATTAATGGTTCTATGTATGGTCGATGATACAGTGTGAATTAAGCCCTCTGCTTTACCCAGATTCACTAAAGCTAAGACAATTTATCATAGATTGTCATTTTATTTTGATACTAATCATAATATTTTCTATTCAGTGTGTACTAATAGTCCATTTGTCTCAATGTTTGTTGGAAGCTCTAACTATTCTACCATATATTTATGGTAGATGGTTATCTTATGTGAAATTTCGATTATATTTCTTTTGAATTTTGATTCTTTTGATTGTACAGTCTATTGTAGATTTTTCTATCACCTGTCACACAAGTGCTTTAGAAGATATAGAAGCCTCCTAGAGACAACCTCTAGGTTGATTGGAGACCAGTGCCTAGGACATATTAATAGAGGTTATTTTGAAGATTATTTGAGGGAAGTGTGTTGTACTCCATATAGTCACGTAGTTTGAAAGAGATAATTCAGGGGGCTTGGTTCAATATTCCTTAATCAAGGTGAACTCTGCAAATACATCTATCTAAATAATTAGGGGGTAAATATGGATAATCTAAAAACGAAATGTCTGGTTCTAGTTTGACACACAACAATAGGAAGCTCAACATTATTGTTGTAGTATAGGTTAATAGGAGGAAGGAAAGTAGGGAAATCGATGGAGAGGGCTAGACATAGTACAAAATCTTAAGCAACAATCTCCAATAGAGATATGGAAGGTTGAGGAGATGAAAATGCAAAAAGAGTGGAGCACTAATTTAGATCCCAAGATCTATGCATCATGAATACATTTGTCACCAAATAACATTAGGTAGATATGTGCACAGTACAGGTACATAAGTAAATCTGTAGTTAACACAAGTGCTATGACTACTTAGCAGCAAATATATAACCACGAATAAGAGTGAAACTGACAGCTTCATTACACAATTTTAGAGGGAGAAAAATGTACATGAAGTGATAAACAAGGGGGGGGAACATATTGCGCATTTCTTTGATTGGAATCACCCAATATTTTCATTAATACTTAAAAATGAGTGCACATCACTTGTCAAATTACATTCATCCATTGTATCGCCCTAGCCCCTCATGAATAGGAAAATAGAACCAAAATGGAACCAAAAAAATTTGTCCTCTTCAGTGCAGAATTCTAAAACATCTGTTATGTGTTTCTTCCCTCTTTTTATAAGGAGAGGGGAAGCTTTAAAATTAGTTACAAAAATATATTATCTTGAGCTCAAGCTATCTGATCAACAAGTTGTCTCAGCGTGCAAAGGCCTACTACCCAAATCATTAAAAAGGATTTGATTCCTTCTTTAAAATGTAAGAAATTACAGAATAAAAGATAAAAGGAAAACTGAATGATAATGGAGAAAAATATCTCCCTGTCGTTCTCGTGATGGCCTCTGATCAAGCCACCTCTCTGCCATGATTCTCCTCTATTGCATCACAGTCAGTTGATCATTCGCTTTCTGCCTATACCACTTGAATTCCACATTTTGGGAGCAATCAGTCGTTGTGGTCATCATGGTGTTCTGGAATCACAACTATCAACTCATCCATCACATACCTCCCTACATTTCACTACTAGGGTGCTATATGCCCTATAATACAACCACACTATCATATCATAGCTTATTCTCTATTCGAACTTTTACTCTTAGATTCATTACAAATCAACAAATTCCTATATCCTTTGGCCACTCTTGGTTTAACCCCTTCCTACATTTCTTCATCATAGGACTTAGGGTTGTGACTCGGTGTTTAGACTTAAGGTGCTAGGGCCTTTTAGTCCTACCTGGGGGCTATTTTTACTTTGTAAACTAGCTAGCACCCAAAGCTCTTTAACTTCTTATAGACCATGTGCTAGCTCAATATATCAGAGCCCCTCTCATCGGTGGTTCCCAATCGAAGGATTAACATTGAAGTTGTGATATTTTTCACTCCCAATGTGCTAATATTTGATTATGACATCATCATTACCACATGGCACCTCATGAGTGGTGACATGTGTCACCTTGATTTTTCCCCTTAGGCCCTGTCAGAATTCCATAACTGACTGGCACGTTTCCTTTCATATCACCACGTCATGCTAACATCAACCGCCACATGTCATTATCGAAGCCAATCTTGTGCCTCCACGTGTCATTATCGAAGCCAATCCTGTTCCTCCATGCATCCTCCTAGAGGGTAGTGAAAAGGGCCCATCTGCCCTTGTTTTTAAGATGAATTCCTTTGTAAATTTATTTTTAGGTCCCCCGATGATTTTACACTATCAACATATTTCCTTTATCGCACCATTTAAATTTGTCGATTATTGATTGTTACGATATCTTGATAAAATGATCCACATGCTAACATGCATTGGTTCCCCAATGTGTGATCATCGGTCGAATTGGTGTCATTGATGTGCAATCATCGATATTTGATCTTTGATACACTCGGTGTCATTGACGTGAGATTGCAGATATGCGATCACCAATGTGCTGAGTGCTATTATGGGTGATCATCAATATCTAATACTGGTGGACCTCCAATATATCGAACCTTTCATATGTGATGCAGCGATATGTAGTGTTGTTGATCCTCTAATATGAGATCTCCGATATCAGACATTTGATATTCCCTTTTTCTTAAGGCTTGAACCTTCAAAACTTCAAAAGGCTATATTTTTGGTTTAGGAGTTTGTTTTTGGACTTCCACATACCACTGGAAATATTGTTCATAAAAATTTCCAATTGAGAGAGTCCACTTTATACTTAGGTTATAGGTTATCCGTATATTCAGAAAAGGATTGATAGAAAACTTGGCTTCCATCCTGGTCTTGTTGGTGGACATATTCACATGTTAGATGAAATGAAATTAGATGTAAAATGTTTTTTACATGTGTAGTAGAGATAATTTGTTGGAAATAATACTGAGACAGGGGTGAATCAGTATTTATAGTTCAATAATATTTCATTTCCCAAACAGATTTATAAACGCTACTTCAGTGAAGAGAACTTGCATGTACATGCTACTGTGATTAGAGAAACCAACGTATATCACAGAACTTAGGATTTAGTCAATTTATCATGTGTAGATATTTAATAAGTGCATCATTAACTTATTATACAGTAATTATGTGCAGTAAAGACATGATAAACAATCACACATAAGGAACGCACATGGACACCAAGATTTAAGGTGGAAACCCAATGCGGGAGAAAAACCACCTACTATTGTCATCTCTGTCTTCTTTTAATATAAAGAAAATTTGTTTACAATCTTGTACTGGTGTAGAAGCATACTAGTACATAGGAACCCACCTACAAAAGGCTACAACCTTCTCTTGTTTTCCATCTTCTACTGGAAGGGAGTTACAACACCCTAGCTCTTGCAGTATCCAATTGTTTACTAGTACGTAGGCTCTAGCCCACAAAAGTCTACAACCTTCTCTCTTCCTCCACGGATCATGTTTCATTAATTTTCAAACTAGATGCTCCCGGTACACAAAAATACAAATGAAGGCCTCATTTCATCAAATTTTCATACTAGGCCCATCAGAAACTTTGAAACTCAAACTACATCAACGAACAATTAGTTAATCTAAACAATCAAATCACTGTCACCAGAACACTTTGTTGAACTTAGAAACTTGCATCAAGATTCAAAACGAACTGAAATGTCAAGAGTCATACATCAGAATGCATACACTACTTTACTAAACCCAACCTACATGTATACGCTACATCCTTTATCCAAACCTGCATATACCTTCAAAACTATTGAAACATAAAACTTTTTAAATCAAGTCTATCCCAACCAAAAATATACTGAACATCTATTGTCAATTTATAGAGATCTAGATAGGTAGTAGCAGAGATAACCCTTCTCACTTAAATAATCAATCAATCAGTCAATCTAAGAAATCTTCATTGACAGATAGTAGTAAAACAACATAACTGATTAGATAGATCAATCATTTTTGAAGAATAGTATTTTCTTTTTTATACACTACTTGGAAGAGTCAAGCCTACATGTATACACGCCTTTACCGAGGTGAACATGCATATAGAGCTACAAAAATTAACTCACAACTGTGCTACTATTCCAGACTTCAGAAATACCCAGATCATGAAATTTAAGGAATAAGACAGGTGTATGCAATCAGATCTAGCCCAACCAAAATCAAATCATCCAATGATAAGTCATTTTAGGTCTCATGATATTGATCCAACATTGAATACAAGGTACACACAATATTTTAGATCATATAAAAAACATAGCCCCTACAACACAAAATATACTTCAGATAGAAATCTTATTAAGAAACTCTTTCACTTGCACATCTTGGCCCTTTGATCTTCTCCTCCTTATATAGTTTTTGCCCTATCACAACACCTCAGACCAAAAACACACTTAGGACCTATGGTATTCTTTGATGGGATCAAATAGTCATTACTCCAGTCAATATTGTGGGCTAATACCACGGTATTGATCCTTTGTATTCTTTACTCATGAATTTCCAATGATTTTCCAACCTATACGCCTTTTTCCTTTTGTGAAAGTACATGCACACGTATACGCTCTTTTTGTTTTGTAAACCTACATGTATACGCTCCTTTGAGAAAGTGGACCTGTGTATACATCTTAAAGTGCTTTACATCATCCTTTTCCTTCAACTTCTTCATTCTGATCTGTGGACCTTAGTTCCATCTTCTTGTTCTTTTGTACCAATGTCCTGTTACCTCTCAAATGATCTGTTACACTGTGAGTTGTCTTTTATAAAAACTGAACTAACATGTGAGTGATTTTCTGTTATGAAACCAGCTCACAAAAAGATAGAAAAGATAGATCAACGCCTTAGAATTCAGCCTCTTCGAGGGGGAAACCTCCTTTACATTACACAAATGAACAATTCTTGGATGATAACAAATGAAAAGACCTCCTTTTCTATATATAGGAGTCTAAGGGATCATTATATAATTAGAGTCTACATAACAATAATAATGTAAGGGCACAATAATAACAATAGTGGGCTTCTATGGGGCACAATAGTAACAATATGGGCACTACATGGGGATATCAATATAATAAGGGGGTTGTACTAATAACAATAAGGGGTTACACTAGTAGTATAGGGGCCTAACATG
>APFE030764001.1:156347-180246 GCA_000404065.3 Pinus taeda | reverse complement strand
AAAAATACATAGTAATTAACTATTAAATTAATAAAAGAGTAAATTACATATTGAAATAAAATGAACCAAAGCACTAAAAATAAAAAATACATGATAAATTATATGAATAACCTATATGTGATAAAATATAATAATAATAGTAAAATATAAACAAATGAATACATAAATAAAACCATCAAAATATTTAATAAAAACACCCAGATCATGACATAAAGGGGAAGACAGGAAAGAGACTGAAACAGAAACAAAGAAGGAAACTAGGACGAAAGGGCAGGGATCCAAGATCTACTGATCTTCCAGCCATCATCTCTGTTGAGATTAATAGGCCCTCTTTTGATTTCAATGGCTTCCCTGAATTATTATTAATAAATTAAGAAAAAAAAATTGAAACTAACCTGGGATTTACTTTTTACATTTTTCACCTGATTTAAATTATAAATTAATAATAATAATATTAATAAGAATAATAATAACAATAATAATATTAAAATATTAATAATAACAATAATAATATTATAATATTAATAATGTTTAATTAATTTTGACCGGGTCATTTAGTCAAAATTAACCGTTAAATTAGCCGTTGGAATCTCTGGTTTGACTATTTAACATGTTGAGCTAGATCTGTTTCTTCAACTTGTCCCGACGATGAACCACACTGGTTGGTTCGAAACGCGTCGGCAAATGTCTTACCTAATGTGATTTATGCCGAAATCTTCTTATAAATATTTTGTTTCCCAAACAGATTTATATATGCTACTTCAGTGAAGAGAAGTTGCATGTACATGCTACTATGATTAGAGAAATGAATGTATATCCAGAAAAATTAGGATTTAGTCAATTTATCATCTGTAGATATTTAATCAATGCACCAGTAACTTATTATACATTAACTATGTGTAGTAAAGACATAATAAACCATCACACATAAGAAACACACATGAACACCAAGATTTATGGTGGAAACCCAATGTGAGAGAAAAATAACCTTCTTTTGTCGTCTCTGTCTTCTTTTAATATAAAGATATTTTGTTTACAATCTTGTAGTGGTGTAGACTGATACTAGTACGTAGGCACCCACCCAAAAAAGGCTACAACCTTCTCTGATTTTCCAACTTCTACTAGAAGGGAGCTGCAACCACCTAGCTGTTGCACTTACTGATGTGTTTACTAGTATGTAGGCGTTGGCCTACAGAAGGCTACAACCTTCTCTCTTCCTCCCGGGATCACGTTTCATTAATTTTCAGAATGGATGATCCCAATACACAACCATACAAATGAAGGCCTTGTTTCATCAAATTTTCACACTGGACCCATCAAAAACTTTGAAACTCAAACTACATCAACCAATAATCAGTTAATCGCAAAAATTAGATCATTGTCACTAGAACACTATGCTGAACCCGAAAACCCATGTCATCATTCAGAACCAACTACAAACTCAAAAATCATACATCAGAATTCATACGGTACTATCTAAACCCCACCTACGAGTATACACTACATCCTTTATCCAAACCTACGTATACCTTCAAAACTACTAAAACATAAAACTTTATGAATCAAGTCTATACCAACCAGCAATATATTGAACATATAGTGTCTATTTACAGAGATCTAGATAGGTAGTAGCAGAGATAACCGTCCTCGCTTAAACAATCAATCAATCAGACAGTAAAGTCCTTATGCATTCAGATCTAAGAAGACTTCATTGACAGACAACATTAAAACAATAGAACTGATTAAATAGATCAATCATTTCTGAAGAATAGGATTTTATTTTCTATACGCTACTTGGAAGAGTCGAACCTGTGTGTATATGCGCCTTTACTGAGGCAAACCAATGTATAGATCTGTAAACATTAACTCACAACTTCACTGCTATTCCAAACTTTAGACATACCTAGATCATGACATTTAAAGAATAAAACAGGTTTATCCAGTCATATCTAGCCCAAACAAAATCAGATCATTCAATGATAAGTCATTTAAGGTCTCATGATCTTGATCCAACAATGAATACAAGGTGCACAAAATATTCAGATGATATCACAAACATAGCCCTTGCAACATAAAATACACTTTAGATAGAAGTATTCCTGAGAATCCCTTTCACTTTCACATCTTGGCCCTTTGATATTCTGGTCCTTATATAGTTTATGGCCTATCTCAATACCTCCGACCGAAACCACACTTAGGAACCGTGGTATTCTTGGGTGGGATCAAATAGTCATTATTTCACTAAATATTGTGGGCTAATACAATGGTATTGAACCTTGGTATTCTTTAACATTGAATTTCCTTGATTTTCCAACCTATACGCACTTTTCTTTTTGTGAAAGTGTGTGCATATGTATACGCTCTTTTTGTTTTGTGAACCTGAATGTATATGCTCTTTTGACAAAGTGGACCTGTGTATACATCTTAAACTACTTTACACCATCCTTTTCCTTCAAATTCTTCATTATGATTAGTGGACCTTAGTTCCATCTTGATGTTCTTCTGTACCAATGCCTTATTACCTCTGAAATGATCTGTTACACTGTGAGTTTCCTTTTACCAAAAACTGAATTGACATGTGAGTGATTTTCCATCAAGGACAATGCTTGTATCATAATGCCAACAATCTCCCCCTTTGGACTTGATTCCAACCATGGTGTTGATTACTGCAAGTTGTAAAACCTGTTAAAGATAACAAGCAACACCAAAGTACTCTCCCCCTTTGACATCAAGGGGAAAGGGAAGAACAAGATACTCTCCCACTATGATATACATTTTGCTGTCCATGCTTCCCTTGAGTAGATGTAGAGTCTGCAGAGAAATGTTTCAAAAGAATAGCATGACTCTACAACTCAACTAAGTGAGTATGACCTCCCTAAGACCAAAGACTCATACATACATCAATCTCCCAACCAAGTGGGGATACATAAAATTTAACTCATCCACCCAACTAAGTGGGGACATATCGATTGTTTATATATAAATAAAATGTAAGAATTATTATAGCATCCTTCCCATGCATAGTGGGGATACAAAATGACATGATATGTCTAATAGGACTCATTCAAAAATAGACTATGACAGACAGAGACATATTACCCCTTAGATCTTTTACATGACCTATGCATCAATTGATATGAATATCTAAAACTAGAGCTGAAGCCAATGACCATAATGCCAACAATGCATAATGTTTGTGAAGGCTAATGCTCCCCCTGAACCTGTGCTACATGTGCATTGTCAACAAAACATTCATCAAGGCATCTTCGTCAGTTAGATAAAAAGAAATGAACAAAGCATATTGTGAGACTGTAATCATGAATATCAGACCGAGCACCCATATCAATGTTAGATCCATTATTTTTCTGTCAAAAACATATATGCTTCTACAAACATAGAAATCCACATATGTACGTGATTATCCTTCATGAAACCTGCGTATATGAACCTTCCTCTGAAACACTAGATTTAATAGCAGGATGATGTAGCAACTACTCCCAGCTTTTGTCTGAGATATTCAAATGTTTACCTGGGAAGCGATTTGGTCAATATATTAGCAACCTATTCTTTGGAGGGAACATACTCCAATTTAAACTTTTGTTCAAGAACTTGTTCTCATAGAAAATGGTACTTAATGGGTATGTGCTTTGTCTTGTAGTGCATGACAAGATTTTTTGAATACTGATGACACTTGTATTATCACACAGAATGGACATGGGTGGAGTACACGTGATTTGAATGTCTTGCAATGTTTTCATCATCCAAAGTATTTGTGTGCAGCAAGATGTAGCACCCATATATTTTTCTTTAGTTGTAGATAAGGCTATCAAACTTTGTTTCTTGCTGAACCAAGACACTAACCATGAACCCATATAGAATGCACCTCCACTAGTTCTCTTTTGATCATCAACATTTCCTGCCCAATCTACATCTCTATATGCATGAAGAGTAAGATATGTATATTTAGGATACCATAGACAAAAGGCTTGGGTTCCTTGAAGATATTTGAATATTCTTTTTATTGCCTAAACTTGTGATTCCTTTGGATTTTCTTGCAACCTTCAAACTATTCCTACTGCATGCATGATATCAGGTCTGGCACCTATTAGATAAAGAAGACTTGCAATCATAGATTTGTAAGTTTGTTGGTTTACTATTGGTGATTCATCATTAGAACTGAGACTACATCCTGCTACCATTGGAGTACATACTAGTTTAGAATCTTCCATTCCGTACTTCTTCGATATGTGTTTGAGATATTTGGTTTGTGAAAGAAAAATACCATATTTTTTTTGTTGTACTTATAAACCAAGAAAATAAGTCAATTCACCAAGTAAGGACATTTCAAATTCTTGCTACATAGCCGAAGCAAATTTCTGACTCATAGATTCTTCATTTCTATCAAAGATTATACTATCAACATAAACAACAATAATTAGTAGTTTATCAGTTTCAATCCTTGTATATAAATTGTTGCCTACAGAACCTTTTGTGAAACCTTGTGGTTGTAGATATTTGTCAAGTTGATAATTCCACACCCTTGGACAACATTTCAGACCATAAAGAGCCTTTTTGAGCTTGCATGCAAGTTTTGCATCATTTCCTAGAATGAATCCTTCTCGTTGCTCAATATAAACTTTTTATTCTAAATCTCCATTAATAAAAGCTAATTTTACATCCATTTGATATACTTTAACTTTTTGAAAACTAGAAATAGCAAGAAACATTATTATGGCCTCAAGTCTAGAAACAGGTGCAAAATTTTCTTCAAATCTATACATTTTTGTTGAGCATACCCTTTACAAACAAGTCTTGCCTTGTTTCTAATAACCTCTCCATTTTCATTCAACTTATTCTTAAATATCCACTATGTTCTTGTAACATTTTTATCATGATATCTAGGAGCTAATTCCCAAGTATCATTCTTTTCAATTTATTCAAGTTCTTCATCCATGGCTTTAACCCAACATTCATATTTTCTAGCTTCATTTACATTTTTTGGTTCTATGGAGGAGTGTAATTCAAGATAACTTGAGGTTCCTGTAAGAGTTCTTCTTGTCTGTACTTGAGACCATTTTTCTACTAGAATTTGAGATTATGGATGATATTTTTGAACATACCTGGATGGATTTGTTCCTTATCTGTTGTGTCTTCTTCTAGTGCTTCATTGGTTCCTTCCTCTATATCATTTTAATTTTCTACGGGAAAGAATTCACTGTCTTCCTCATTGTCATAATACTCTGTTCATTTCATGTGTTCTAGATTTCTACACTTCATTAATTACAATTGCAATGCACTCAATAATTTTATGAAGCTTTTCATTATAACATTCGTATCGTTTATTTTTGTTTGAATAACTAGGAAGAATTCCTTCATCTGATCTAGGTTCAAACTCACCAAGTTTTTCGTCAGTCCTTTTGATGAAATATTTTCTTCCAAAAACTTTAAAGCGTTTTACTGTAGGAGGCTTACCATACCAAAGTTCATATGTATTTTGATCACTATTTACTCGAACATTCGTTTTGTTGAGAATAGTCATGGTGGAAAATGCGGCTTGACCCCAGAGAGTTGCAGGAGTTTTCGATTCATAAATCAAGCTTGAGCCATTTGTTGAACTATTATGTTCATTATTTCCACTATGCCATTTTGTTGAGGAGTTCTGGCGAAATAGAACTGCCTTTTTATTCCATGTTGTTCACAAAAATCAAAGAATTCATCTAATATGAATTCTCACCCTTGATCAAATCTGAGACATTTGATTTTTTGATATGATTCATTTTCAACTAAAGCTTTGAAGGCTTTAAACTTTTCAAATGCTTCATATTTATGCTTTGTAGACCTATCCAACACATTCTAGAAAAAACATCAATGAAAAAAATAAAGTAGTCCTCTCCACAAGGTGACTTTTTCCTTGTTAGTCCACATAAATCACTATGGAGGAGTTCAAGATGCTTACCTGCTAATCATTATTTTTCAATGAAATGAACTCTAGTTTTCTTACTGACTTGACATTGTTTGCATATGGTATTTTATGGAATGCTGGTATCTGGAAGATCATGGACCGCCTTGAGCCTGCATGCTTTTCTTATTTCAGAAAAGCTTAGATGCCCCAACCATTTGTGCCATAACCAATTTTCATCTGCTTTTGTTAAATAGCATTTTTGTTGTCCTCCTCTGAGTATGCATAAATAGTTTGGAGTTCTTGTACCTTTGATTACATTCTTTCCTATATCAAGCTCATGAACCACACATCCATTTGATTGAAACACAACTCCATTTCCTTGATCACAAATTTGACTGAACTCCATTTCCTTGATCACAAATTTGACTGGCAGTCAACAAGTTATGATTTAAACCATCTACATACATGACATTTCCATATTTAACCTTTTCTTTCAAGAAAACAGAACCTTTAGCTTTAATGACAACGGGTGTGTCATTTCCAAATGAGACATTCTTTTCCTTTTCTAAAGCATTATATGAATGGAGTTTATCTCTATGACCTATCATGTGTTTGGAGCATCCGTTGTTGATGTATCATTGATTCTCTTATCCTTCTACATAACGAGCTATGCCACATCTTTCTGACTGGGATTACTTCTTTCTCCATATCTTGGAATTTGATGACATTTTCTCCTTTTGAACTGTTGGCCAAAATTTGCTCCAACATTCAGATTCCTCAAGATGAAAGTTGTTACAAAATGAACACTATATTTCATCTTCAAGAGGAGAAAAGTTATTATAGGAACTTTTCTTGGTTCTTGTTACACTCCTTTGATTCCGTGCATCTCTATTCATGATGGTTTGGTAAGCAAGACATTGAGCAACCTTATGTTCAAAGTTATGGCATGAAAAACATTGTCCATTAAAGAAGTTTCTACGATCATCGAGTCGTTTGGCATTGCTTACCTGTTGGTTGATGCTTCTATTAATGTTCATCCTTGGAGTAAATTTAGCATGATTTACCTCATGAGTATTTTTAGGCTTTTGTTGACGATTGACATATTGTTCACTGGTCTTTGCTACATCAAGATAGCTTTTGGTGGAGGCTGGTGGATTTTGAGATTGGGATGATTCTTCAATATATCCAGGACCTCTAAATCTTCTGGAACCCTGTTGAAGCTTCTTGACAAAATTTACCTCATCTTCTTCTTCTGAAATGTATCCTTGTTCATTGTCATCTTCCTTTTCTTTTCCATTTTCTAAAGCTTTAAAAGTGGTTTCTCTCATATCTGATGGACCTCCTTTCCTCATTTCAAAGCAAGCCAGAATTCCATGGAGTTGAACCAAAATAATAGTTTGAAGATCTTGTTTTTATTCTATGGAAGATACTTTTGACTCAAATTTAGAAGACAAAGATCTCAAAATTTTCTCTACTAAAGTAGCCTCCTTTATCTCCTCACCCAGATTCTCATACAATTAACAATCTCATCTACATGTAAAAAATAACTACCAGTACTCTCATCACCATGCATCTTAAGAGTTTCATATTGAATTCTGAGAGTTTGAAGCTGACCATATTTTACCTGGGAGTCTCCTTCATAGATCTAAATGATTTTGTTCCATATCCCTTTGGTTGTCTTGAGCTGCATGACTTTGACAAATTCTGATTCTGACAGACTTCCTAATAAGGTATTCATTTCTTTCGCATTGGTTCAGTTTAACTTCTCACCTGTTGAATCTGTAGGTATTGCTGCGAGAAATTGATATCCTCCTTCCAAAATTTTCCAAACATCGGCTCTAGATGATTGAAGATAGGCTTTGGTTCTTATTTCCCAATAGACCAATTTCTTCTCATTGAAGACTGGTGGTCTGATAAATCCCATGCCTTCATGATTGTTAATCTTGAAAGACCTTCCTTCAAGAAATCAAGTTTCTTCTAAAGGACATGCTCTGATACCAATTGTTGGAAATAATATTGAGAGATGGGGTGAATCAGTATTTACATTTCAATAATATTTCATTTTCCAAATGGATTTATATACACTACTTTAGTGAAGATAACTTGCGGGTCCACGCTATTGTGACTAGAGAAACCAACATATATCTACAGAACTTAGGATTTAGTTAATTTATCATGTGTAGATCTTTAACCAATGCATCAGTAACTTATTATACAGTAATTATGTGTAGTAAAGACATAATAAACCATCATAGATAAGCAACACACATGAACAACAATATTTAAGGTGGAAACCCAATGTGGGAGAGAAACCACTTGCTGCTGTCATCTCTATCCTCTTTTAATATAAAGAAAATTTGTTTACAATATTGTATTGGTGCAGACTCATACCACTATGCAAGCACCCACCTGCAGAAGGTGACAACCTTCTCTCGTTTTCCTGCTTCTACTGGAAGGGAGCTATAACCCCCTAGCTCTTGCACTGGTCGATGTGTCTACTAGTACTTAGGCAATGTCCTATAGAAGGCTACTACCTTCTCTCTTTCTCCAGGAACAATGTTTCATTCATCTTCAGACTCGATTCTCCCGGTACAAAACAATCAAAATATAAATGAAGGCCTCATTTCATCAAATTTTTAGACTGGATCGACGAGAAACTTTGAAACTCAAGCTGCATCAACCAACAGTGAGTTAATAATCAAATCACTATCACCAGAACACTGTGTCGAACCCATAAACCTACATCATCACTTAGAACCATCTGCAACCTCAAAAATCATACATCAGAATGCATATGCTACTTTATTGAACCCAACCTATGTGTATATGATGTTTCCTTTATCCAAACTTGCGTATACCTTCAAAACTACTGAAACATAAAACTTTATGAATCAAGTATGTACCTACGAATCATATATTGAACATCTACTATCAATTTACAGAGCTCTAGACAGGAAGTAGCAAAGATAACCCTTCTCTCTTAAACAAAAAATTAATCAAACCCCAAACTCCTTATGCATTCAGATTTACATTCATATCTAAGAAGACTTCATAGACATACAACAATAAAATAGCAAAACTTATCAGATAGATCAGTAATTTCTGAAGAATAGGATTTTCTTTTGAATACGCTACTTGGAAGAGTCGAACATGCATGTATATGACCCTTTACCTAGGCAAACCATTGTATAGATCTGCAAACACTAACTCACAACTTCACTATTATTCCAGAATTCAAACATACCCAGATCATGACATTTGAAGAATAAAATAGGTGTATGCAATCAGATCATTCAATGATAAGTCATTTCAGGTCTCATGATCTTGATCTAACATTGAATACAAGGTGCACAACATATTTCAGATCATATCACAAGCAAAGCCCTACAAGATAAAGTATACTTAAGATATAAGTATTCCTAAGGAACCCTTTCACTTGCACATCTTGGCGCTTTGATCTTCTTCTCCTTATATAGTTTCTGGCCCGTCTCAATACCTCGGGCCAAAACCACATTGAGTTGTGGTATTCTTGGATGGAATCAAATAGTCATTACTCTGCTCAATATTGTGGGATAATACCATAGTATTTACCCTTGGTATTCTTTACTCTTGAATTTCCTTGATTTTCCAACCTATACGGGCCTTTCTTTTTGTGAAAGTGTGTGGATATTTATATGCTATTTTTTTGTGTGAACCTATGTGTATACACTCTTTTGACAAAGTGGACTTGCGTATACATCTTAAACAGCTTTACACCATCCTTTTCCTTCAACTTCTTCATTCTAATTAGTGGACCTTAGTTCCATCTTCCCATTCTTCTGTACAAATGACCCATTACCTCTGAAATGATCTGTTACACTGTGAGTTGCATTTTATCAAAAACTAAACTGACCTGTGAGTGATTTTCCATCAAGGACAACACTTGTATCATAATTCCAACAGAATCTAAAATGAAAAAAAGAAGGGATTGGCTGGAAAGCAGGAAGGGTCGTGATCATTATGTTGTTGATTTGAATTGGTGTTGTTTATTTCATTGATATGGTTATGTTTTGGAACAAGGTATTGAAAAAATATATTTTGAAATAGTGTTTAAAGTTCAATATCATAGTAGGATTATTTGATGTAAATACAACAAAAATATTTCTTAATTTGAATTTTATTTCTTCTATTTCAATGCTAGTAAAATTGATTTTTTTGTCATTGGTGTTCTTATGTAAAAAATTATATATGAATGGTATTCAAGTTTCTTGTCATGTTGTTCTTCTTAGGTTACAATGTTTTCAATTTATATGTTTTTTTTTCTTTCTTGATGTGGTTTTGTGTTGTGTAACAATACAAATTATTCAATTTTTCTATTTACCTTAATATGCTTTAATAACAATGTTTGATTTTAATGCAATCCTCTTAAGTTTATAATTGATCAGAATTTTTTTATGGACCCCATTAGTTTTTTTGATGCATTTAGTTTATAAAAATAATCTTAAGGTTTATAGTATTAATGTTTGGGCTTAACGTTATTGATGTTTATGTTAATATCATTGAGTTTTATAGTATTTATGCATTGATGTAATGTATTAATATAAATGTGTTGATTGTTTATAATGTATTAATATTAACGTATTAGTATGTATGTATTATGTTAATGTGTTAATGATTTATAATGTACTATTATTCTTTACGTCTATAATATAAATGTTAGAGATTTATGGTTTCCCTTAGTTCATCGTCTTATTGTAGAAGAGATTGCATCTAAATTAAAAACAACCATGGCCTAACATTGACTCACACTTTTTTTAGACGGTCAATCACGGTCAATAATGGTCAAACATGGTAAACCATGTTCAGTCATAGTTAATCATGGTCGAACATCACAATGAGATAAAGCTTCTATCAATATGAAAAGAAAACATGGTGTAACATTGAATTATGACAAGCATTGTCTCTATCATGGTTAATCATTGTCTTGATTATTATGATAAACATTGTCGCAATCGTGCTAAATCAACAATGGTCAATAATGCTCAATCATGGTCAATTATTGTCTCGGTCATGGTTGATTATTGTATCAATCATGGTCGATCATTATTTTGATTATTGTGACAAGCATTGTCGCATTCATGTTCAATTAACTATGGTCTATCATGCTCATTCATGGTCGGATGTCTCAATTTGAAAATCTTCTATCAATATGAAAAACAACCATCATCTAACATTGCATTGCGACAAACATTCTCTTGATGTGAAAATCGTTCATGCTCAAGCATGGTGGAACATCATCCAATGTGTCATTCTCTCAATATCAAAATCAAGCATGCTCAACCATGTTTATTTTAGGGTTTATAATATTTATTTGGGGTTGATATACCTTGGGTATAATTTTGTTGGGAAACATAGTAAGAGATGTAACACCCCTCCATTGTATGTAAAATTATGCTAACCTAAGATAATTTAGCTTTGATGTGTAACAAGAGAATTAAGTACTTTATTATTAAATGAAATAAATTAATTAATCATTTGGAAAAATGAGACACCAAGAGAAGAGATTCTTGCCAATGGGAATGGATAATTCTTTCATTATAATACTTACAGATAAAGTTCTAGATAAGCTTAATGGATTTGGTGATAAATACCCCTTAATATACTTAGTTGGTGAAAGATTCTAAGTTTAAGAAAAACATAAAAAACTTGCAGGAGAAAAAGGTGAGATTTTATGACGAAAATCCTTGTGGAAGATAAAGGGAATCTTTTCTCAGAAAAGCCTTGGAAAATGGATAAAAATAACCACCTAAAAGTGGGACGGTGCTAAATGAAACCATGAAATGAAAGAGGGCATTAAATACCCATTTAGGAGATCAAAAAAAGGTAGTTGATCCATGGCAAGAACTCTTGGCTCGATGGTGAACTGGTGAAATCCAGTTCTAGGTTGGGTGGAGGTGATCAGTTTTCCAAGTAACATTCATTCAGATAATCTAGTTTGCATGGGAAGTTATGTATGTTGGCTCCTTACTCTTTATGTTGTCAATTCTTTAAGCATATGAGATAAATTGCTTGGGTTGTATTTTCTTATGAGATGATTGAATAATTTTCATGTGATCACTATGCATTAGAATAATTTCTTGTATTAACTTTGTTTATGATATTATCATATATGGGTGTGTGTGACAACTATTGCATATAAATGTAACTCTAGGTAAAATTAGTAAATGAACACAATATGTGGTTTTATGCAATAATTATTATGATTGTCACATATTTAAACTTATGTGTTATCTCGTCTTAGATAGTGAGTAATTATACATGAGACCACTATGCATGTTTAATAATTATGTTTTAGGGTGTGAAATTGTATAACCTACCTACAGTTCAAGGTCTTTAGGCTGTGCATTATGCATCATTAGATGAATCGCATCCACTGAGGCTCACTTTAGATATTTATTCATAATGTATAATATATATGTCAGTAAATACATTCGACTATGACCGTAGGACAATGATCATGCTAGCTATAGTTTATTCATGATAACATTCAAGTAATGCTTGTGTTGGGTTATCAAAGGAATGAAGTTCGAATGCAAGAAATTTATTATATTGGAAGAACATGATTGAATCTTTTTACTGAGTTGTAAAGTAGGCATAAAAGTTGTGTTAGAATGTAAGTCTAGCAATTGAACATAAAAGTCCACATCGCTCATATAGTCAAGCATTGGGGATTGTTGGTAGTATTGTGCCCATAGGGGTATGTGACAAATGGTATTGGATCAAGAAGTTCAAATATTGCAGCCTAAGGTCCAATCCACAAGGACTTTGAAGCTATAGTATGTGAATATTATATTGATTACTTATAAGTAAAGGTAATTTTTAACTAAGATTGTGGAATTTATGAAATTTGGAATACCTAAAGATTGATAGTGTAACGAAGAGTGAAATATCCTATACTGCCTGAAAGCCATATAAGTATATGTATTTCCAATTGCACAAAGAGATCACTTAAAAACAGTGATGGTACAAAACACTGATTTAGATCTCTAGATATCAAAGAAAGAGGGGTAGAATCGGTTCGAAGTTACAAGTCTATACTGAGTTTTCAAACAAGATTCCGATAAGTATTTTATTTTTATAGTTGCTAGTGATTGTGTAGTTGTAAAGAATGCATGGGGATGAAATAGATCGTGTAATTTTTCTCTATAGTTGTAAGAAGTATTGCAACTTTGTTTCGATGATGTAATTATTTAATTAGATAAAATTGGTAATGAAATATGTCAGAATGGTGAATCCAAACATAAGAGCTAAGGTATGGGTTATCTATTAGCTACCTAAAATTAGAATGCCCACAACCACCTTGCATAAAATTAGAAAGTGGTTACACTTTAATTTGATGTCTTTATATCCCTCCACTTAGTTAAATATACACACACACACACACATATATATATAGATATATGATTTGAGGGTTTGAGCACAACCCTGAGAGCGAAAACCACACTGAAATAGCTTCATAGCAGATTTAAGAAAATGTATAATGAGGGCAATTTCGGAATGATATTATTAGTGTGCGTGCAACATAGGTTTTTGAAGTTGAAATATAGAAAATATTGGTAAATTAATGACACAATACGTTGCATGAAAAGGTATTGAAAAAAAGGTTTGTTGGATAGCTCTTCTTGATTCTTTATTTTGCTATCTACAATGCAATTAAATTACTAAAAAAAAAAACAAATTTTGGTTTCTCTCATGGATGGTCACGAAAAAATTATGCATCTCGTTTCTCTAAATAACCTACTCATGTATCTTGTCATTAATAAAAGAAATATCTTTGTCATTAATAAGACAAATACAAACACCGAACTGGAAGCCCTTTTGGCCGGTTAGAAGCAAATTATTTATCTATATGATATATTCATGTACTTTTATTGTTAGAGATAATAAAAATTCAAGAAACTCAGTAGATAAAAGCCATATGATAGGATTCGAGGTAGGAATTATAATGACATCCATATGCTTGAGATTTGTGATGAGATTGCAAGGTCAACAAGAAAGTGATGCTCTTGCTCTGCCAAATGTCTTTGGGGAGAGGCTGAAATGAAGAAGAACCTTAAGCAATGCTTCTCCTAGCATCCAAAGTTGTAATATGAAGGCAAAAGCTTGTGATGCATTGTTTCAGGAATCACAACCTAATTGTCTCCAGGTGTATATGTAGGAGGAATTGATAAGAAAAGATCTAGTAATCATCTCTCGGTCTACCAATACATATGCTGGGTCGACCTCTAAAGTTTGTTCTAGGCTACCTCAAACTTGAACTTTAGACGCATTCCCTGTCAACCCTTTTTTAAAATTACCACACACAATGGAATGCATGGCTAGATATAGAAGTAGACTGTTCATTTCGGCAATAATTGCATAAGTTGATAGAAGTGGTTCCAATATTGGAACCGTGGATACATATGGCTTGGTGGTTGGAGTAACAAAATTGGTTAACCTAGGAGCCATTTATTATGAGTGATGATAGAGAGGCTCACTCGTAGAGAATGGAAAAGGATATAGTCTGATTTTGGAATAACGAGAGCCTTCCCTCATCAGTACGAATCTTGTAATGGGTCACTGTTTTAGTGAAGTTGGAAGTGAACTATGAAGGTAGAAAAATCAATTACGGAAGAAAGTTAACTCCCATAAATAATTAGTAAGTAATAGAGTTATTATGGTGATTATTAAA
The DNA here is from genome assembly GCA_000404065.3 of Pinus taeda. NCBI lineage: Eukaryota > Viridiplantae > Streptophyta > Pinopsida > Pinales > Pinaceae > Pinus > Pinus taeda. Next base: position 165,634 of record APFE030764001.1, on the reverse strand, counting down.
ATTTTAATGATTTATCTATAAATATTCGAGTTTATAAATGAAAAAGGGTGCTAGATGCTAGTTTTAATGATAAATTTAAAGCATAACATCACTTTCCAATTTGATTAACTAAGGAAATCACCCTTAGAATGGTTGTTTCCCTTTCGATCCACAAAGTCATTTTTCCTCCTTAACTTATCCACTAATCGAGAGGGTTCATATGTGATTCTGGAAACAACTAAAATCTTGTGGAATCTTCTATGCATTCAGTTGGATAATATTTATCCTTCTTGTCATGCCCTAAATGAACTTGATTGGATATTGGTTATCCAACGTTTCGAGTAGACTGTGTATTGTTAACTCTATCTTATCTTTGTGACTCCATAGTGCGGCTACACATATTTAGGATAGAAAATATCATTTAAAGAGAGCCTGTATCCATTATGTTATTAGCTCTAAGTTATGGAAACCAGGTTTACTTCTATTGTGAAGGAAAATTGAGAAGTAAATTCCTTGAGATCTCGAGTAGGTGATTTCAAGTAGAAGAAATGGATTTCAGGATTATTTCCCTCAAACTTTGTTCTCTTGGTCATGTCTTAACGGGTATTGTGGGAGAGGATTGATATAAGGTCTAGTAAATCTGGTGTGAACGTACCCTTGACTCTGGGTAACGTGTTCCTTCTGATCCAATTCAATGATGGTTATATGTTCGTGAACCTGAGCTTCCATTATAGCATGCCAAAGAAAATTCCATGACCTGGTGGGGCTCGTCCTATATGATACCTCTGCTAACCAGAAAGTGTAGGGAGGCAAGGTGTGTCGATCATTTCTCAGTATATTGACCAAGAAAAGGTGTCTGAGGCCACCATCCTAGAAAATACAAGCTTAAAAGCACAGACTTGGGCATTGTCGAACATCTAGTATCCTAGTGGGTAGGACCGAGTTATGTATGGAGAATCAGAATCTAGAAGAGGCTCAATGGAATAGTTGGCTATGCTCATAATGATGACTCTTAGATAGCCTTCTTAGGATGGCTTGCTCATATGCTTTTTCTGCTTGGTGATTCTTGTATGGTGTTAACATATAATGGCTCACATCACATCATAGAAATTTCTCACATTAGACAGATTGAACATTGCTCTGATTTTTGGCATCGTATCTATATTGAATATTTCATTACAACTATTAATAACGTGGTTTCTAATTTATGGTATCGATCATTGGCTCTTATTTATCATTTGCTACATGGATTCTTGTGGCTCAAAGTATAACTTTGACAAAAATATTATTGTAGTGGCACTCATGGGAATTTAGTATGAGATAGTGCATTGGATATCAATAAAAATGTGGTTTAAATAAGAGTGTGCAATGGAAATAGTATAAGACATGGATCCTTGCATAACATTGGTAATGATATAAGAATTAAGGGAGCCTTCACCTAATGCTTAGAGGGAATTGATCTAAATGGCATCACTACTGAACAACTAATATTGCATGCTAAATTTCCATAGTTATGATTCTGCATGGCTTTTTTTGTTTTGTTTACACCACCTATGTCAACATTTTAAGAAGTTTATTCTTTATACACACTTCATTTAAATATTTGCACTTTATATGAATTTCTCAAGTCTAAGTATTATACTTCATACACCATAGTAATAGTAGCATTGGGGGAAGGAGAAATCTTGTAAAGTGAGATTGGAATAAATAAATTTTCAATATTGCTATATAACATAGAATCTTCCAGCAGTGTGATGGAATAGAGAGTAATGTAAATAAGTGATAACAACTAACATGTTGATTATTTTAATAAGTAGAAAACGTCAAACCTCCATTGGTTACTTGTTATTGTGCCTACTTATTGAATGATATGAAGATTAAAATTCTACTTATTATATGTTGTGAAGGTTTAAGTTATTGTTGAATGCTCTTGTGAGGGGACAAAGAATCTATACCATGATTTCAAATTGATACTTGCATAGTTTAAATGTTCATAGTAGAGCGAGAGAAAAAAACAATTTTGTAATAATTGTAAAGTATGTTTAGTGCATCAAAAGAGGGATGTTATACCCACAATGTTAATGACAGTTAGTACATCTATAAAGAATATATATATCATTAAGTAATGAGAATGTTCAAATACTAAATGCCTCCACATAAGAGGAGTAAAGCTTATAAGAAACTTAGGAAGAATAATGGATATATTATGTAATGAAAATTATGAATAAATAGCGAGGTGAATAAGTGATTAGATTAAAAAAATTGATGAAATTTAATGACATGGTCATTATATCATTCTACTCATATTAAAATACAAGTATGAATTGTATGTTTTATTTGCAAGGAAATAGCTTAATAAAATACAAACTAATGTCGATAAAGATAGTCCAGTCAAGGACATCAATTGTTGAAATAAATTTGATGTGTATAGGGATTTTGAAATATGAAGGGCAGAAATGTTGAACTCTTATGAAAAAATGTAGATGGAATCCATATAAATCACTCGAAAGAAGTTCATAACATTCTATCAAAAGTATCTGAAATTGAATGAGTATAGGTTCACAAAATTCCCATGAAAAATCATTAAAATCATAATGGATAGGTCTCTATATGTGGTAGGCGAGTGTGTTTTTTAAAAATTGTGTTTCAACTTAATATTTTGAATAGTGCATCTACATGTAATGATGCAATCCAAGTAAATTTTTAGTTGGAGAAAAAGTTATACCATATTACTATAGTCAGTAACATGTGTATATTTCGTTGGAAATGCATAGTTTGAACCTAAAAGTATCTTTGACTAAAATAATATCTAAATAATTATAACTAAAATAAATAAGAAGCACAAATTATATATTCAAATTTAGACTGAGCTAGGGTTATAGTTCCGAAGAGTATGCACACATGCAATACAACGTATTGTATGAATGAATACATCATACATGAACAAATTTATGACCTTCCTAAGTGGGTCAATGGGACTGATACCAAAAAGGTAAAAATACATAATGACAACAGCTGATAGTGCTTCTCAGTTAATAGTAGAAAGACAATATTAAGCTTACGAGCACATTCTTAATAGTTTCCTCAATTCCAATGTGTCGAACTCCACAGCATGGATGTGCATATCAATCCAAATATAAATGCATTTTTGTTAATAATAACCCATAAATAGGGACCTTTCCAATCTGCAACAAGAGAAAAATGCTTTCAGTAAATGGATGGGATAACATTACAATGATCTATGTGTATATATAAATAAACTATACATGCTCATAAAAATAGAAATGACAAATAGATTGGATATGGTGGTGCTAGATGCACTGGAAGTAGAAAGAGAACAACTCATAAAAACCAAATGAATAACATGAATGGTACACTAGATTAGGAATTAATAAACCAATATTTGCTAAACTAGAAGTGTTCACGTTAATACAGCCTATGATAATCAAAGGATCTTAGGCTGTTTGTAAAATGGAACATATAAAATGTTCTAGACCAGGAAGAAAGAGGATAAACAATTAGGAAACAACTTGTTGTTGAATCTATATGATGCTTTAACCATATTGGATGCTTAAGTGGTATTGGTAAGTGAAATTTTTATATGCAAAGATAATTGTTCAAATCATCGTACAATCTGAGATGCATATTTTGTACCACTATTTCTTATCAAACAATCTTGGAGAATTCTACCCATCAAACTCATTGATAGTGTTTTTTAGTTTGGAATATGGCAACATAATAATTGCATGGACAAATTATGAACTATATGCTACCAGGTCATGAGCTAGTGTTAAAGTGGGGTATCAACATACTAGGGACTAGGTTCACACCCTCGAACACAAAGTACCTAAAAACTTAATAGATGTGAAATTGAAAATATTTTCACCTTAATTTATAACTCATATATGAAAAATATATGTATTTGCATACTGATTTTTCAATTGGTTTTCGACATACACTGAATTATTCATGGCCAACAAGGTATTAGAAAAAATGTAAAAGGAGCAAAAATAAAGCATACGACATGATTAGTTTATATGTGGAGTAATTTTTAAGTACCAAAAAATTATCTTCTTGGCTAAATACAAAGTAATAGTTGTTATTAGACTTCTAATGTCTATGATAGACTAACCGTCATAGTCAATAGTTTGCTTTATGATTAATCGGAAGTCATATTCCATTGTTGTTAAAACCATGTCTATAGGACTAATTCAATCTCAAAACTCAAATTTATTGGTTTGGAAAAGTTGTATTATGCATCTATGTAATATTTTGCTGAAATTGTTTTGGAACCACAAGATACATGAAAAAGTAAAAGCACTTGAATACTTTGACATAAAAAAATATTAGTTATATTTTGGTTGTAGAAGTTGACTAGGCTCATATGGTACTTGTATGGATGCATGTATCACGTGATGATATATGGCATGTATAGTTGTGTGTAATGCACACTATGTGTAGGTGTGTATGGTAGAACAGAAGACATTGGGTGATTTCCTGGTAAGGAAACTGATCCAGAGTGTGTATAGAGGCAGGATAAAAGTGGAAACTAAGGACAAGTATCCATATTTTTCTTTAGTCTTAGTATACATATGACATATGGTTCTAATTTATGTTGGTTATATATGGAGTATGGTTTTGATGGTTATGTTGAGCTAACTAGATATGATATATTATACATGTGATTAGTCAAAAGTACTCGTTTGATTTGTTGTGACTAATGCAAGGAAATTGTAGGAAGAAAGTGTTTGGTAAGAACACAAAGGCATTGGAAGTGTTAGCACTCCAGGAAGCTCTCCTAGGTTGTAACTCAGAGATGCGTGGAAACATATAAATATTCAATATCATTATCTGAGCTATTGGAATGAATTGATTAGGGTTTGGATCAAGTCATATGATTGTTTCAACTCTATTTTCACTCAAAAGATGCATGAACACCTTTAGCTTCAGAAGGCTTTCAACCACTAATGCTCAATAGTTTACAGAATCAATGAATAGATGGAGAATCCTGATTATACCAGTAGATACCTACATAAACACATATGAATGGCTAGCTATAGAAAGTAAATGAAGCTTACAAATCTAAGTTATCAATGTAGCGATAAGATGACAGTTATCTAGCATTCGACAGAGAAAAAAACATGAATAACCCATTCAAGTGCAAGCTTAAAATAGAGGGAAAGATGGTGATTGAACATATAACAGTAAAAGAAGCTTGTATTCCTGGAATGAATATGAGACGCTGGGAGTAATAGAGTCTCCACAATCTTCGAAAGATGAACCTCTATCCCCCCTAACTTTCGGCCAGATGTTCTCAGGCTCTCTAAGGCTCGAGATGTCTTAATCTATCCCCTATATTGCTAACAAACACAGTAACCAAATTTTGGTCATTCACTACACTATTAGGTGACTCGCATGTGCTATGACATTCCATGATCATTTCTATTAATTCAGCTGCATCATGCTACTATTTTTTCCCCTTTGGGCCATGGATTCCATTATTTCAGTTCAACTGTTTAACTGTCACAAACACTGACAGAGCCAACAACCTTCATCCCTAGGTGACTGATGGGAAGCGGGGTACAAGGCCATATGTGCCATTGGATGGGATGGATTGATGGTCAGGATGGTGGTTAGGTGGTAGAGGGTGAACTATGGTGATGGTGAACAAGGTCCATTAGATTGAGAGAAATGGATGGAGAAGATCGAACGCAGGAGGCCTAAAGTTGTGGTGAGAGAAGAATAAGTTTGAGCCATCATATTTCAAATGAGTAGATCGAATGGCTATCGGATGGAGGAGGTGCTCGAAAGTTAACACCTAGTAGCAGTTTTACCCAAGTGGGAAATGGTTTACATCAGGCGGTCATCTAGCAGTAAGTGGTAAAGGTCGGAGCCCACCCAATGCCATTCATCGGGGGTGACGTAGTGGCAGAGGAGAGAGTGTAAACTATCTTTTTCGGGCAGCTATTCCTCTCGCTTGTTGCCTGCACAATATGTGCAACAACCACTAGATTAGGCAGGAATGATCTAATGGTGAAGACTAATCGAGCATGTAACGTCAATCGAGTGAAGTGTGGGCCATCAGATAAGTGGGAAGATTGGCGGTGGGGGGACACGGAGGTACAGGATGGCCTTGAGAAACGTGAAAAGGGTGTGTATGAGTGAAAAGGTAAGGTTTTTGGGGTAAAAACGGGTTAATTTACGTAGGGCCAAGGTGAAAGTGGGTTTTGTGAGGATGTGAGGGTTGGGTTAGAATATAAGTGAATGAGAATGAGAGTGAAAGAGTGAGAAAAGTGGGCTGATGGCTTGTGTGGGAACCTCTCCATGACAGCAAAACAAACCATTTCCTTCCTTTCGCCTCCAAAATAGCAGCGTTGCACCTCAAGGCTAACACTGGCTCCTTCTGGGGATGAAAGCCTCCCTTTGAGGTTTCAAGAACTACTGACTATTGTCTTTCCATTAATCAATCAAAACAAACCTATCTCCTAGTGTTCCATTGGGCATGGAGTTTATTTGCATAAAAACAAAAACTGAAAATCCTATCACAATATTAAGGCCTTAAAGTCTCATATGAAGTAAAGTTTCAAAACTTCCCATTAACTAGGCTATCAAAGACACCTTCCCCATCCAAATTGTGCAAAATGAATGTATTGTTCATCTTATCTTGAGAAATGACAAAAGGTCCTGTCCATAAGGCATCAAATTTACCATGGTTGCCCTTCTTTTCCTTCAATGCATCCCATTTGAGAACCCAATCACCAACCTGAAAATTGTCCATTTTTTCCTTTCTATCAAAGGCTTTTTTGATCTTCTTCTAATGATTTCTTTACTTCTCAACCAGTGGTTCTTTGATTTGTTGTAAGTCAACCAAGTTACTCATTCTCCTCGCTATGTCATTCTCTTCTTCCTATTCTTCTTGCAAGAATTTGGCCATAGGGAGAATTAGCTAGATAGGAAAAATAGAATTAGTGCCATAAACCAGCTTAAATGGAGAATTTCCTATGGACTTCTTGTTGGTAACTTTGTCAGCCCATAGTGCAAACGTCAACTTGGAATCCTAGTTCTTTTTTTTGTCCTCCAAAAGTTCTTTGATTATCCTTACAAGACTCTTGTTATATGATTATGCCAGGCCATTCCCTTGAGGATAATATGAGGTAGAATGCACCAATTTAATGCCCATGGATTCACACATGTCCACCAATTCTTCTACCCTGAAAGCTGTTGCATTATCAGTGACTAGTTTGGTTGGGCAACCAAATCCGGTGAAAATATTATCATTCAAGAACTTCATGATAACTTGATGATTAAAATTTTTATTTGGTACGGCCTCAATCCATTTGGTGAAATAATTAGTGGCTACTAAGATCCATTTGTGATGGCCACAAGAATGTGGATTGATCTCACCTATGAAGTCTAAGCCCCATTGCTGGAAGGCACCATTGATGTGTACTGGCTTCACGAGAAGAGATTTTAGCTGTTGTATTCCTGCAAACCTCTGACATGTGTCACAAGATTTCATAAAATAAAACACATTAGAGAACATAGTAGGCGAATAATACCCAGCTCTCAGGATCCTATGGGCTGTGGTTTTCCAATAATGATGCCCTCTGTAGATGCTAGAATGGAACTGGTGCATGATTTCCATAAATTTTCCTTTGTCTAGACATCTCAAGAGGATCCCTGATGGGTCTTTCCAATAGAGCAGGTTTTCATTAATGCAAAATTTGGCTGATCTGAGCTTAATGGCTTGGGCTTGACTCGAGCTAAGCCCTGCAGGGACTTCTAGCTTTAGCAAAAAATGAACTATACTGGAATACCATTCACATGTGGCTAGATTTTAAGCCAAAGACTGATTCTGCTCTCGCTCTACTGTTGCTTCCTCTATCCGCTCACCACCTGAATTTGAAGCCATGTAAGTGATGTCTAACAAACTGAAATTTTCCTCAGCCATAAGCTTATCCAAGCCCTGGCCTTTGACAAGCTTGGTGGGCTTCACCTCTATGTTGAACTCTATGAATTTCGCAATCCATTTGGCTCTCTTTCCATCAATAGCTAGCTATGTTAGGACATATTTTACTGAGGTTGAAGGTACATACACAACCACGTTGGAACACATAATATAAATTCTGAATGCCTTTAAAGATTTTATGAGAGCATGAGCTTGTTTTTCAATAAGGTCATACCTTAGTTCAGCATCCCTCAGAGTTTTTCTGGAAAAGGCCACAGGGTGCTCTACACCTTCATCATTTTTCTACAACAGAACTGTTGCAAGTGTATCATAAGAAGAAAAAGAGAAGATATAAAAATCCCCGGTATAATCTGGGCTGATTATAGTGGGAGATTCCATGATAGCATGTTTGATGGCTTCAAAAGAGCTTCTTGCACCATCTATCCATTTTATTTCTGATCCTTTCTCCAGCATGGAAGTGATGTGCTTCACTAGTTCTGCAAAGTTTGGAATAAACCTCCTAACAAAATTAATCTTACCTAGTAAAGATTGAATGCCCCTTTTTGACCTTGGGATGGACAATATCTAAATTGCTTGAACTCTTGTTGGATTGATATTCACACCTTCAGTGGAAACAATATGTCCCAGAAGTTTGCCTTCTTCTAGAGAAAACTGTGACTTCTTTGGGTTCACAGAAATTCCAAACCATCTGCATTTTAGGAAGACCTTCTTCAAATGCTACAAATGGTACTTGTGACTGCTGGAGAAGACTATTATGTGATCAAGGTAAATAAGGACAAACTTGTCCTTCTCTCCCACAAAGGCTATGTCCATGGCCCACTGAAAAGTAGCCCAAACATTCATCAGTCCAAAAGGCATCTTGGAGTACATGAAAGTGCCCCAAGGAGTAGTGAAGGTGGTATTTTCGTAATCTTCTAGATGTACAACAATTTGATTGTAACTTGAAAAATCCTTCTAAGAAAGACATGACTCTAGCCCCTGAAACTTTTTGTAGCAAGTGTTCCATCTTAGGCAGGGGGTAGTTGTCTTTTTTAGAGCATTTGTTCAGATTCCTTAAGTCAACTCAAAGCCTGATTTCTCCATTATTCTTTCTTACTACCACAAGGTTAGCTATCCACTTTTAATACCTTAGGGGAACTATGATCTTGGCATCCAACAACTTCTTGATTTCCTTTTCAATCAAAGGCAATAAGGGAGGGCTGATAGGTCTTAATTTCTATTTAAAAGGGATGGTGTTCTTCTCCAGTGGAATCTTACACTGGATGATGTTGGTGTCATAGGTCTGAAGGTCATTGTACTCCCAAGAAAAAATATCAACAAATTGTTTCATCAAGGTGCA
>APFE030764001.1:70532-153844 GCA_000404065.3 Pinus taeda | reverse complement strand
GGATCTGACGATGATGAAGTTTTGTCCCTCTATCTCGTTGTATCAACATTCCCCTTGAGCTTATCTGCAACCATGATGTTTGATTCTACTTCCAAGGCTGCATCCTACATATCAGCCAAGGTAGCACATCATCTCTCCCTCAATAGTACACAAAATTCAAAATCAAAGGAACTGGCATAGGTGAGTTTAGCAGAGGTAGTTGTGGGTTTTACTTCAGTTGGTATCTTGTTGTACATACAGTTAAACCTCTTATTAAAATCAGACAACAACTCACCATTTTCCCTCTTTAAGTTCCCAAACTTGGTGTGGTAGTAGAGTATATCCTTATTATCCCCATAATGCTTTAGGAATGCATCATCTAAAGCCTCAATATCTGCTATAGTCCTTGGGGTCAGTTCTCTGAACCATTCTCTAGCCTCTCCATCTAGACTTTGGACAAAGACTCTCATCCATACATAATCTTCACTAATGTCCAAGTTATCAACATAGCTATAGAATGATTTAAGATGTTCCTCAGTTGTAACACCTTCAATCCCAGTGAACTTAGGCCTATACTTCTGATATTCTCCAGTAGGCATGGCATTCAAAGGAGTGGACAGTACTAAAGGTCCATACCTAGTCGCTATGATTCTTTCCATTTTGGCAGGTGCTTGTGGTCCTACCATAGTTGTGGTGGCTATAAGGGTACTGGAGGTCTAAATGATAGAGGGTTTAGGAGTGACTGATAGGGTTAAAGGAGTATGATGGATAGGAGGAGAGGCTTCCTTTAGCTTACAATGAAAGGAGAACCTAAAGAATAAGGAGCTCTACGAATCTATGAGAATTTTTCTTCACTGCTAGAATTAGATGCTATACTCTCAACATGTATTTGTTCGATTATAGGATTTTCTTGAGGAGATGTAAAATATTGTTTAGAGCTACCTGAACTTGATGCTCCTTTCTGCTTTCTTTGATGATTTTTTTAGAGTCAGGTACTGGGTCAACTTGTGGCTTCTGAGGATTTCTCCGAGTATGCCTCACAAACTAAGCTAGAACTATCGAGTGGAGTCACCAAGAGGTTCGTCCTCCAGTAGATTCGCCAGATAAATGATTACAACCGAAATAGTGTCCAGACATTGTTTATCATCAAAGATGGATTTGTGTCATCCCCTAGGGAAGTTGAGCTTCAGTCTCCTCTCCCCAACAACAACGCCAATTATGTTAGCACTCTAGGAGGCTCTCCTAGGTTGTAGCTTGGAGATGCCTGGAATCATATAAATCTTCAAGATCCTTCTCTGAACTATTGCAATGAATTGGTGTTTGGATCAAGTCAGATGACTAGTTCAATTCTATTTTCACTCAAAACATGCATGAACACCCTTAGCTTGATAAGGCTTTGAACCACTAATGCTCAATAGTTTATAGATTCAATGAATAGATGGAGAATCCTGACTGTACCAGCAGATACATACATAAACACATATGAATGGCTAGATACAGAAAGTAAATGAAGCTTACAAATCTAATTTATCAATGTAGCAATAAGATGACAGTTGTCAGGCATTTGACGGAGAAGAAAACATGAGAAACCCATTCAAGTGAAAGCTTATAATAGAGGGAAATATGGCAATTGAACATATAACAGAAAAACAAGCTTGTATTACTAGAATGAATATGAGATACTGGGAGGAATAGAGTCTCCACAGTCTATGAAAGTTGAACCCCTAACCCCCTAACTTTTAGCCATTTATAGGCTTTATACAATGCTCTCAAGCTCTATAGGGCTCAAGATGTCTTAATCTATCCCCTTAGGATTCTAACTACTTGATGCCATAATTAGACAAGCATGAGCACAGGGGCTCTGTTTCTAAGAAACATATTAACCAAATTCTAATCACTTCATCACACCATTAGGTGACTCACACATGCTCTGATGTTCCATGATCATTTTTGTTAATTCAGCTGCATCACGCTGCTATATTTTCCCCTTTCGTCCATGGATTCCATTATTTCAGTTCAATTGTCTGACTATCACAAACATTGACAAAGCCAACAACCTTCCTCCATGGGTGATTGATGGGAAGTGGGGTACGGGGGCATATGGGCCATTGGATGGGATGGATTGACAGTTAGGATGGTGGTTAGGAGGCGAAGGGTGAAATAAAGTGATGGTAAACTAGGGTCGTTGAATTGAGAGAAATGGACAGAGGGGATTGATCGCAGGAGGTCTGAAGCCATGGCGGCAACAAAATAAGTCTGAGCTGTCAGATCTTAGATGAGCAGATCGAATGACTATTGGGTGGAAGCGGTGCTTGAAAGTTAACACCTGGGAGTGGTTTTACGCAAGAGGGAAATGTTTTACATCGGGCGGTCATTGGGCGGTAAGTGATAAAGGATGGAGCTCGCTCAATGCCATTCATTGGGCACCATGTAGCGGTGGAGGAGAGAGAGGAAACTTCCTTTATCGAGTGGGTATTCCTCTTGCTTGTTTCCAATGTAGTATGCGCGACAAATGTTAGATCTAGCAGGAATGATCTATCAGTGAATATTGATCAAGAATGTAACGTCGGTTGGGTGAAGTGTGGGCCGTCAAGTCAGTGGGAACATCGACGGTGGGGGGACACAGAGGTACAGGATCACCTCAAGAAACATGAAAAGGGTGTGTATGAGTGAACATGTAAGGTTTTCAGGGTAAAAATGGATTAATTTACATAGGGCCAAGGCAAAAGTGGCTTTTGTTAGGATGTGAGGGTTAGGTTAGGATATGAGCGAATGAGAATGGGAGTGAAGAGTGAGAAAAGTGGGGTGATAGCCCATGTGGGAATGTCTCCCTGACAAGAAAATAGACCATTTCCTTCCTTTAGCCTTTAAAATAGCAGCGCTGCACCTCAAGGCTAACAAGAAGAATGTAGGGGAAGAATTAGCATTTTTTCAAATAAAATGAGCTTGAGGATTCATATTTAAATGACAAGAAACATAAGTCGTAGTTACTCAAATAGTAGTATTGAATATCATGTTATGGTATTAACTGTAGTAAACAAAGTTGGGTTTTTGCATGTAAAGTCTCTCAGAAAATTGATTGAAACAAGTATTATAGGTAGCGATGGAAGGAGATTCACTGGTAGAACTCCTTTGTAACCAATATGTATCAGATTATCTACATCAGATGGCAAGGTTGTGTGAGTGTGTAAATTTAGAAGCAACTACCTGTGAATGAGGAAATAATATTGTAAGATGCAATAATACACCGAGGATGTGTAAATATAAGGGAGGAGTATGTAACACCCCTCCATTATATGTAAAACTATGCTATCCTAAGCTAAGCTAGGTCTCATGTGTAACAAGAAAAGTAAATACTTTATTATTAAATAAATAAAATAAATTACTCCCTTGGAAAAGTTAGACACCAAGAGATGAGATTCTTGCCAATGGGAATGGATAATTCTTTCATGATAATACTTCTAGATAAAATTATAGATAACCTTAATGGATTTAGAGATAAATTTCCATTAAGATACTTAGATGCAGAAATATGCTATGTTTAAGAAAAACATAAAAGCCTTGCAGCAGAGAAAGGCAAGATTTCATGAAGAAAAGCCTTGCGGGAGAGAAAGGCAAGCCTTCGTGAGAAAAGCCTAGGCAAATGGATAAAAATATCCACCTAAAAGCGGGACGCCGCTAAAGGAAATTATATCATGAAATACGGTATTAAATACCCATTGAAGAGATCAAAAGAAGGTAGTTCATCCATTGCAGGAACTCTCGGCTTGGTGGTAAATTGGTGAAAGCTAGTTCTAGGTTGGGTGGCAGTGCTTGGTTTTTCAAGTGACATTCTTTCAGATAACATGGTTTTCATGGGATGTTTCCTGTGTGTTGGCTCCCTACTATCTATGTTTTCAATTCTTTAAGGATATGAAAGGAATTTCTTGGGTTGTATTTGCTGATGATATGATTGAATAATTTTCATGTGATCAATATGCATTAGAATAATTGTCTGTATTAACTTTGTTTACAAGATTATCATATATGACCGTGTGTGACAGCTATTGGATATAAATGTAATTCAAGATAAAATTATTAAAGGAACATAATATATGGTTTTATGCAATAATTGTTATGATTGTCACACCTTTAAACTTATGTGCTATCTCATCTTAGATAATGAGTAATTATGTATGAGACAACTATGTAAGTTGAATACTTATGTTTTAAGGTGTGAAATTGTATAGCATGTGGTTGAGTTTGTTCAGGTTATTCGCTATGCACAATGGGATGAAATACATCCACTGAGGCTCACTTTAGCTATTTATTCATAATGTATAAGATATATTTCAGTAAGTACTTTCGACTATGATCATAGGACTATCATAATGCTAGCTATAGTGTATTCATGATAACATTCCAGTAATGCTTGTGTTGGGTTATCAAAGGAATAGAATTCGAGTGCAAGAAGTGTATTATATTGGAAGACCATGACTAATTTTTTTTACTGAGTTGTAAATTAGGCACAAAAGTTGTGTTAGAATGTAAGTCTAGTAATTGAACATAAAAGTCCACATCGTGAATTTAGCAGAGCATAGGGGATTATTGGTAGTATTATGCCGACGGGGGTATGTGACAAAGGGGGTGGGGTCTAAATCATTATTTTCAAATGATTAAACATTTCAATTTCATATCCTGATTTTTGTATATGGCTTTACTTAAGGTAACTCACATGTGTACACGACTATTATTAAGACAAATAATGTATATCTAGTAAACATATTTTTCAGGTAATTTAACTTCTATTTATCTAAATCCAGTGCACCAATATTTCATTCAAAATTATATCAATAGTAACCATGTGCAGTAATAACAAAATTAACCATTACACATAATAAAGACACATGAATACTAAGATTTAAGGTGGAAACTCAATGTGGGAAAAAACCACCATTGCTGTTGTCTTTGTCTTCTTTTTAATATAAGGAAAAACTTTTACAATCTTGTGCTGGTGCATACTCATACTCATATGAATGCACCCACCTGCAGAAGGCTACAACCTTCGCTTGTTCTCCGGCTCCTACTGGAAGGGAGGTCCAACACCCTTATCTCATTTACCAACTATCATTGGAAGGAAGATTCAACTCCCTCATTAAATGATACAACCCTCAACACCTATGGGGACAACGTTTCCTAAATTTTCATACTGGATCCACCTGCTACAACACATCATAATTTGTAGGCAACGTTTCATCAAATTTTCATGCTCCACCCACTACCAACATTTAAGCCCAATATCAAAATTGAAACTAATAGCTACAACTCAACCATCGAACCAACCAATCACTGAAACCCAATCACTGAATTAACAGAATCAACTAAAATACAAATTAATCGACTTAAACAACCAGAACACTTAGATCACTATAACCAGAATACCAATCAACATATTTTACATCACATAAATGATATTATGTTACTGCAAATGCTAATCAAACTTATATAAAAATATATAAAATACTTTACGGCAGAAAACCAACATGTGTACGCACTTTTGATGAATCATACCCGCATATATATCTTAAACCACTTAATCATGAAAATTGAACCACTATTACTCTAAAATAAATATTGAATCATATATAGATTGATTGTATCACTCTGAAGCAACCACAAAACCTTTATTGATCTTGATTCACAAACAACAAGTAACTTCAACATTTTTGGATCAGTCAATACATAAGAAAAACATCATTGTTTAAGCCGTAATCATCAAGAAGTGTTCACTGAAAGATAATAGAAACATAGTAAGACTGAATAAACTGATATGATATCTTTCTCATCAAAACCATACTTTCTTTATGCAAATTCCTCAAAGAATATTGGTGTGTATATGTGCTTTTCTGGAAACAAACCCGCATGTACACGAATTACCAGTGTCGGACCCTCGTATGTACGTGTCTTGTAGGCTATAAAACCCATGTATAGATATGAAATTTTTGACTCAAACCTTCGCTACAATAGAGAGATTCAGACATACCCAAATATTGTAATACACAGAAAAATCACCGGTTAAGACACTATCAACATAGATCAAATAAGCTCATAATCAATATTGTCATCTCAAATCTATTGGATCTTAACCATCATAAAATTCTCACTTGCATACTTAGTTTTAGATCAAGAAAAACATCAATAGCCCATTACATGCATATTTGCTTTAAATCTAAATATTCATAATATATTCATCACTTGCACACCTTGTCACTTTCATCTTCATATCCTTATATATCTTATCCCTTATACAATACAATAGGTCAAAACCATAATCTAGTTGATGGTTTTCTTAGACGGGATAAAAACATCCATTACTACGTTCAATACCACAAGGCAATACCATGGTAAGGACCCTTGGTATTATAATACCATGGAGTGGAAAATGTATGCACCTTTGCTTCTTCATACTCATGTGTGTATGCAGATTTGCTTAACAGAACGTGTGTATACTTCCTGAAATTTCAACTTTGTCATTCCTCTCCCTCTAAACTACTACGCCTTTGATAAAATGATCTTTCACATGTAGACACATCCTGTTTACATATTCATCAAGCAAATTGTCATCAAAGGAATAATCATCAGGTAGGGACAACTCATTAGGTAGGTTTCCATCAACATCAAAACATAATTCATAATGCCAACAATCTCCCCCTTTGGACTTGATGATAACCACTTTGGCATTTGATGACCACAACGTGTAGATGTCTGCAAAACACATCAAGCCAATCACCAAGATTTTCAAACACTAAGTTAATCTCCCCCTTTGACATCAAGGGAAAGGGTCTGACCAATGCCAAATGAAGTCTTCTCTCTTGAGCATTGTAGATGTAAAGTGCTAAGTATGAATACTGAATACTGACCATTCTCCGCCTGAGCACAGGATGAAATTTCTAAAGGATGACTTTATGACTCATATAACTTTTCCTATCAGCAAGGAGTCAAACTTATATCAATCACCCAATCACAATGGGTTTGCATATTTTGACATCATTATTACATCAACATCCCAAGCACAGTGGGGTTACAAATTACGTCACATGTCCAAAAAGACTTGACCATAATACTACATACATGACTAAATTTTATAATGAGTACATCATAGGTATTTACGTGATATTTACATCAAATGATAAATATGAAAAGCATAACCAATAGAAATACCTCAATAAGACCATAATAGTCATCAACAACTATCATACTCTATATATGATTTGCACCATAAGCATCTGTCATCAACACCAACAACAACAACCTGTATATGTCCATCATCAATTCACATGATAAGACAATGTAACTTCAATGTCATCAACCTGTGACCAAGTATGCAACAATAACATCACAAGTAAGGACCAATCATATCACCATAAAGTAATATAGGGTAGTGTAACATCATTCTGCATCATCATCATAAATTCCATATTTCCAAGTATCATCCATCAGATGTAGCAGTATAATATCAACAACTATGTCTTAACAACATCATTCTTCATACAAATAATAATTATCATACCAACACCACTTCATCAAGAACTTATTTCTTCAATATGAAACTCAAGCAAATATCATAATCAAGAACTTTAACAACATCACCTATTGATAAGCATTATTATGTATCAAGCAAACATAATGTCAAGATTTCATTATTAGAAGCATAGTAAATGCTCCCCCTAAACTTGTGCCAATTGTTCACTATTAGATTTGATCATATCATCTCATATATTAGTAAGAAACAACAAAGAATCTTCATGAACTAGTGATCGATCAAGGTATAAACAACTTATAAAGACCAAAAACACTTCTGAATAGCATGAAAAGAATGTAATCATCAACCATAAGAATAGAAAAGCCAAATAATAATTGACTAAAGCATATCAAACCCTTTCCCTGAGCTTTTCCCACTGTTTCTTCATCTAACCAGCATATACGCGACTGTTTAGTTCATAACTCGCGCATACAAGTGACTTTTCATTATATGATTTACGTACAAAAATTGAAATACTAATATTTTACAGCTTTAGCTGTGCCTGAGTCTATTATGTTTGTCCCTGTTTATTGTTACTATACCAGAGACATTGTCATTAGTATAAGAAGTATGAAAATAAAAAACAACCTTGGGAATCATCATGTATTACTTGCCTTGAGATTACACATAACTAATCTTGAGGACCTGATAATCATCTTTTATTCTCACGAGGTCAAGTACCTCTCACGACTTCTGCACTCACTAATAGAAACATTCATTTAAGAATAATTGGTTGCAATGTGCACCATCTTATTTTAATCTAAGTTTGAATCTTTCTCATATTTATGATAATTATTTTCTTGAAACACATATAATTTTTCTCATTTTCTGTACTCTTTCTATGACTTTTCTAGTTGCTTCATTCATAACCTTACATTTCGTTGGTGTAAACATAATTATATTTCCCTTATCTTCCAATCTACCTACACTTTGAAAATTATGCTTTAGCCCTTGAACTAATAAAGCATCAACTGCTGCTCTAGTTTTATTAATTTTGGCTTTACCTTGTCTTAGAAATTTTGCTTAAACATCAGTTCCAAGATTAAAAATACCATGTTGATTATTCCTAAGAGATTCCATTTTACTCTTATCTCTAGTCATGTGATGAGAACATCCACTATCTATGTATCATTCATCTTCATCTTCAAACGAGCAAAGAGCAAGACCACACCTTATCTTTTCTCATTTTTCTTTCTTATTATGAGAAGAGTTGGTGAATCCATCTTTTTTAGGCCTTATGACATTAATGTTCTTATCTGGTTGCTTACCGTGTTGTTCTCGGTGATCCACAAACTTGTTCCTGCATTCTTTTGCTACATGCTCAAACTTATTACAAGCATAATAGCTTATATGTTTCATATTCCTTCTACTGCAACCAACAGATTTGTGACCAAACATATTGCAAGAAAAAAAATATCCCTTAAAATACATGGAAGCTGATGATATTTATGTGAGACGGTTATTAGATTGAAGCATTCTAGTTTTGCAATAGGCTGCAACATGTCCATAATTATTACATATAGAACATTCAACATTATTGATCACAAGAGAAAATTGATTAACACTTCTATAGTTAGAAGTAAATGATTTCCTTTGAATATTTTATTTCCTTGGTTGTTGATGAGGACGACTTCTTATCTCTTTGTTGAGAATTTTGGATTTTGCATTAGAATTCCTTGGCTCAGCTTGTGAACTAGATTCTCCCTCAATAGTTTCATGAAATCCAAGACCATATTTGATCGTAGGAGAGCTTTAACTACTAAGAATAGTATCCAAAATATTAGTACTATCTTGAAGTTGTAAATGTTTATCTTTTTATTTTAATTTACCTTTTAGGATTATTACCTCAAAATCATAGTACTTTTCCTTTTATACATACTACTTCATAATTTCTTCAACCTTTCTTCCTTTCTCCATTTGATGTTTTAATTTGAGAATCTCTTCTTTCAACCCATTTTCTTATTTTTCAAATGCTTGAAGTAGTTCTTCATTTCACTTATCTGATTTTTGAAGATATTCTCTTAGACATACAACCTCAGCTTCAATACCTTCATAATATTGGTTATATACTATACTAGCATGATCCTTGTTATCATAACCCTGTAACTTATTGTAGGATTAACAATATTTTTCAAAGCAAGATCAAGTTTTGTTCTAAGATCAAAAATTTCTTTGAACCTATCTTCTTTTGAATCAACAACTCCATCTGTCATTTTGGATACATTCTTAGATATAATATTACCAAAGAAATATTCCCTTGGGACTTCTTTATGTGTTTCTTGTAGCTTATCCCATAATTCCTTTGTAATTGTATAATGAATAAACTTATTTAATATTGAATCAGATATGCTACAAAAGATGTTACTCAAAGCCTTGTTGTTTTCTTGAACTTCCTTGTCTGATGGAGGAAAGTTGGTGTAACCATTGCACACTAGATCCTAAACATCAAGATTCATTAGATTATACTTCATCTTTCCTTTCCATTGTTGATAATTATTTTTTCTTAGCATAAGAACATTTGCATTGTCCATTGATTCTAACTTTCCTTGATTTGTTTCTTCAATAAACATCATTTTTTATTTTTTTTCTCTTTATAGTGCGTACTTTCACTTTTATCCATAAGTGCAAGCTTAGTGTTTTCACTATCATCATCACTATCACTGTTGCATAGACAAGCAAAATGGATCAAAGTTTGAACAAAAACCCATAGGTGATGATGCTTCATCTTCTTCATTCTTGATCAATAGAAAGAGGATTGCTCCTAAACTTCAATATTTGTCGACATCTATAAATTTTACTACGTTTGATATATTCCTGTCAACTTTTTTAATAAAAGTAACCTTTTCTTGTAGACCATCAAAATCATTATTAATTATATCTTTAAATGCCATAAGTGATAATATTGATCAGACTCACCTACTTCACCATTTGAAAGACCATCATTGTCTTCATGTATATAAAAACTTTTCTTGTTTTCAAACCTCTACCTATTTATTTTTGCAGTTTCTTTTCCTTTTTTAGTAGCTTTGAAGGTTGGCTCTCTCATGTCTAAAGGACCACCTTTCCTCATATCAAATGTTGTCAATATTCCATGGAGTTGATCAAGTGTGAGAATTTTTAGATCCCGCATTTCTTCGATAGAAAATACTTTGGAGTCGAAATTCGAAGTCAGAGATCTCAAAATATTTTCAATAATAGTTTCATATTTTATTTATTCACAAAGATTTCTCATGGAATTAAAAATTTCATCTACTATAAGAAAAAATGTTGCAATGCTTTCATCATCATGCATTTTCAATGTTTCATACCGCTTTCTGAATGTTTGAAGATTAGAACTTCTTACCTTGGTGTTGCCGTCATAAATTTGGATAATCTTATCCCACATTCCCTTTTCTTTGTTCAGTTACATTACCTTTACAAACTCGGTGTCAGCTAGACTTCCCAAGATGGAATTCACAAATTTTGCCTTGGTTTCATACTTTTTCTTTCTTGCAATATTTGAAGGAATCGAGGCTGGATATTGATATCCACTTTCAAAAATTTCTCATACATCAGCTCCTAGTGGCTGCAACTATGCTTTCATCTCACCTTTCGAAAAGACAAAGTTAGATCCATTAAATATAGTAGGTATGATAGAAAATACTCCTTTGTGACTACCCATCTTGACGGATCTCCATCAAGTGATTAAGATTCTACCAAAGGACCTACTCTGATACCAATTGTTGGGAAAGATAATGAGAGGGGGGTGAATCAGTATTTTCAAATAATTAAATTTTTCAATTCCATATCCTCATTTCTATACGTGACTTTACTTAAGGTAACTAGCATGTGTACGCGAATGTTATTCAGACAACTAACATATATCTAGTAAACTTTTTTTCAGTTAATTAATCTTAAATTTATCCAAAGTCAATGCATCAGTACTTCATTTAACATTATATAAACAACAACCATGTGCAGTAATAACATAATTAACCATCCCACATAATCAACACACATGAAAATTAGGATTTAAGGTGGAAACCCAATATGGGAAAAAAACATCACTGCTATAATCTCTATATTCTTTTTAATATAAATAAAAAATTTTACAAACTTGTACTAGTGCAAATTCATACCAGTAAGTAGGCACCCACCTATAGAAGCCTACAACCTTCACTCATTCTCCAACTTCTACTGAAAGGGAGCTCCAACCCCCTAATATCATTTACTAGCTACCACTAGAAGGAAACTTCAACTCCTTGATTGAAGGCTCCAACCCTTAACACCTTCGAGGACCACGTTTCATAAATTTTCATACTAGATCCACCTGCTACAACAATCACAAGTTGTACGCTACGTTTCATCAAATTTTTAGACCGGACCTACTACCAACATTTAAGATCAATACTAAATACCGAAATTGAAATTGATCAATGGAACTAAACCATTGAACCAACCAATCACTGAACTAAAAGAACCAACTAATCAATGAAACCTAATCACCAAATCAACTAAACTCCAAATCAACCAGAATACCAATCAACATACTGCACATCACAAAAATTAGATTTTGTTACTGCAAACCTTAATCAACCTTATACAAAAATATATATGGTACTTTATAGTAGGAAACCCGCATGCATACATGCTTTTGATGAAGCATACTTGCATATAGATCTTAAACCACTGAATCCTAAAAACTAAACCATTGTTACTCTGAAATAAATAGTGAATCATAGAGATTCATTGCATCACTTTGAAACATCCATAGAACTTTCACTAATATTCATTCACAAACAACAAGTAACTTCAACATTCTTTAGTCAGTTAATTCATCAGAAAAACATCAGCGTTTAAGCATATATCATCAAGAAGAATTCATTGGTAGACAAAATAAACATAGTAAGACTAAATAAACTAATAAGATATCTTTCTTATCAAAATCCTACTTTTGTACATGCTTTCCTAAAATAATATCCATGTGTATAAGCACTTTTCAGGAAGCAAACCCTCATCTAGATGACTTACCAGTGTCACACCTACAATTTTTGACCCAAACCTTCACTCCAACATGACACTTTAAACATACCCAGATTTGAGCATACACAGAAAAGTCATGCATCAAGCTACTATAAACATAGACCAAATCAACTCATAATCAAGATTGTCATCTCAGATCTATTATATCTGATCCATCATCAAAATCCTAGGTGCATACTTAGTTTCAGATCATGTAAACCATCAATGGTCCATTACATGGATATTTTATTTAGATCTAACTACTCATAAGATATTCATCACTTGCACACCTTGTCACTTTGATGTACATCTCCTTATATAGCTTAGCCCTCATCCAATAACACAAATAAAACCACAATACGACTGATGGTTTTATTATACGTGATCAAAACATATGTTACAGGGCTCAATACCACAAGAAACTACCATGGTAAGGACCCTTGGTATTAGAATACCATTGTGTGGAAAATTTACATCGCTTTGCTTCTTCATATTCACGTGTTTACATGAGTTTGTTTAACATAACCTACATATAATTCTTGAAAATTGAACTTTGTCATTCCTTTACCTCTAAACTACTATGCCATTCATCCAATCCCCTATCACATGTGGACATGTCTTGTTTACATCTGCATCAAGTATATTTTCATCGTGACAACTAATCAAGCAGGGACAACTCATTAGGTATGATGTCATCAAGGACAACACATACCTCATAATGCCAACAAAATCAAGCATAATAAACCATGTTTATTTTAGGGTTTATAATTTTTTTTGGGCATTTATGTACCTTGGTATAATTTAATGTTAACTTCTTTGGTTCAATTCTTTTGGCTAGGTTTCGTAGTCCCTTGGGGTTTGAGTATGTATCCTATGGGTTTAATATTTTCTTGGGTTTATAATATCCATTCCATGGCTTTATTAGTGTAAGGGTTTGACCATGGTGAAGGATGGTCCAATGTCGCATTGTGACAAATATTTTGTCAATATGAAAATTAACCATTGTCATCCATGGTGAAACATGTTTATTTAAGGGTTTATAATATTTATCTCAGGGTTTATATACATAGAGTTTAATATTGTTCCCTTGGGTTCAATATTGCTCTTTCTGAGTTCCCTTGGTTTTTTGGTATTAATCCTTTGAGTTTATTATTCCCAATATGGAAATAAACCATGGCCAAAAATGGTCAACCATGTTTGTTTTAGGCTTAAAAGTATTTTTCTTAGGGTTTATATAACTTGGGTTTATAGTATTAATCCCTTGGGTTTAAAATTATTCCCTTGAGTTCATAATCCCTTGGGGTTTTAGTATTAATCATTTGGGTTCCTTTATTCTAAGGGTTCAACCGTGGTTGAGCATAGTCGAACTCACATTGTGACAAAGATTGTGTCAATAGGAAAATCAACCATGGTTAGCCATGTTCGTTTAATGGTTTATAATATTTATATTAGGGTTTATATACCTTGGGTTTATATTATTCCTTTGGTTTTATAATATCAACCATTTTCAATCATGGTCAACCATAGTCTACCATGGCCGATCATTTCCAACCATGTCCAGCCATGTTTTAAAAAATTAGTTGTGGTCGAGCATGGTCCAACCGTGGTCGAGCATGGTCCAACTCACATTGTGACAAAGATTGTCTCAATATAAAAATAAACCATGCCCTACCGTCACACTGTGTCAAATATTATCTTGATATGAAAGTGAATCATGGTCAACCATGGTCCAACATCACATTGTGACAAGGATTGTATCAATATGAAAATCAACCATGGTCAACAATGTCTATTTTAGGGTTTATAATATTTATGTTAGGGTTTATATACCTTCAATTTATAATATTAATCCCTTGGTTTTATAATCCATTAGATTTTTTGTATTAATCCCTTTATTTTATTATTCCATCGGGTTTATAATATCAATCCATTGAGTTTATTAATCTAATTGTTCAACCACAGTTGACCATGGTCCAATGTTGCATTGCAACAAATATTGTATCAATATGAAAATAAACCATGGTAAACCATGCTTATTTAAGTGTTTATATTATCTATCTTAGGTTTTATATAACATGGGTTTATATTATTCCCTTGGGCTGATAATTCCTTGGTATTTTAGTCAAATTCCCTTGGGTTGATAATAACAATCTTGGTCAACCATGGTCAATCATTATTAACCATTGTCCAATGACACATTGTGTATCAATATGAATATCAACTTTGGTCAACCATGGTCCAATGTCACATTGTGACAAATATTATCTCAATATGAAAATCAATCATTGTCAAGCATGGTCAAGCATGGTCCAATGTAACATTGTGACAACAATTGTCTCAATATGACAATCAACCATGGTTAATTTTGTTTATTTCAAGCTTTATAAAAAGTATCTTAGGGTTTATATAACTTGTGTTTATAATATTAATCCCTTGGGTTTAATATTATCCCCTTGGGTTCATAATCCCTTGGGATTTTAGTATTAATCCCTTAGGTTTATTATTCCCTTGGGCTTATAATATCAATCCATGGTCAACAATGAACTAGCATTGTGTTGTCACAAACATTGTCTCAATATTAAAATCATCCTTTGTCAACCATGATCAATTGGTGTCCAACATCACATTATGAAAAAGATTCTCTCAATATGAAAATCAATCATGGTCAAGCATGGTCCAATGTTGCATTGTGACATAGATTGTCTTAGTATGAAAATGAACCATGGTCACATGGTCAACCATATTTCTTTTACGGTTTATAATATTTATCTTATGATATATGTGCATTGGCTTTACAATGCTCATCAGTTGAGTTTAATATTATTCCCCTAGGTTTTTATTATTAATCCCTTGGGTTTATTAGTGTCTTGGGTTTATAATATCAATCCTTTGGGTTGATTAATGTAACAGTTCATATTCCTAGGGTATAATATTATTGATATGGTTTATAATATTAATTCTAGGGTTTAATATAAGTCTGCTGGGTTTATAATTTGTTAGGGTTATAGCAAAAACTCCTTGGGCTTATAATATTAATAATCACTTGCATTTACAACATTAATTCAAAGATTTTATAGTATTAATATCTTGGGTTCTCAATATTAATCCCCTAGTTTGTTAATATTAATCCCTCGGTTTTATGTCCCTGATGTGGGTGAGAAACAAGGAAATTACTCTTATACATTGATGATAATGATAGACACCTAATCGATGGTGTGGTGGCCAACCTCGCTACCCTCTCATGATTTTCATAATATAAGCAAATTTAATGTTGGTCATGTGAATTTCCCATCACCGTTGTTGGGAGAGGGAGTAGATGATTGTCGAGGGTTTATGGAGGGTGGAAAACCTCTGTCATGAAATGTGATTTGGTTGTTGTGTTGGTTTGTTGGTAGAGGCTTGAGCTCAGATACTAGTGTGAACCTCTACATTTGGCATCCTGACTTACACTCTTGGCATTTCCACCGTCGATGCCCCCTCAACGTCAGGGTTATCAAATTATTTGTTTTCTTTCCTTTTGGGTGGCCTCTAGCTCCTTTGTGAAGGAGAAGGGCTCGCCACACAATAATTGGGTCAAACATGGAGATTGGTAGTGCATGGTTGGGTAGTTGAGCTTTTGGATCTCTTTCATATCTTTACGGTAGTAGGTTTCCTCTTTTGAGCATGTGGTTTCACATCTGTAGAGTTATCTCGTGGTTGCAAGGTGTCTGCTCTCAAGGCTTTTAGTTAGTGCTATGCCTACAAGGGGTTGGGGTCTACGAATTGTTGGTTAATAGTTTCACCACTCGTCTAGGTTCTTGATGTTTTAGCTGCTACTTTGGTTGATTAGGTTAGTTCTCTTCTAGTGTGGTTGGGGGCCTTCCTTATAGTCATAATTTAGTTGTGGATTAGCAACTTCATGCTCATTCAGTATTTTCTTGGTGATGGTAGCATTGCTGCAATGTGTCCAGAGTCACACAATGCTCATTCCCTCCCTACAACCAAGTGAATTTTATCCTTCTTAGGAGGGCATGGATCTTACTTGAAGATGGCAACGATGACATAAGTCTCTCTCAATTCGGGCCCAGGTGGTTGCACCGCTCGTAGAGTGGGACTGGTAACTTATGGAGGTCATAGTGGTTTGCTAGCTAGTCATGGTGGTCTGTGAGCTAGTCGTGGCGGGAACACCCCAAAGACTCCGAAAGAGGGGTGGGGGATGTGGTGAATGGGCACTGGTAGTGTGGGGAAAGCAAAACGGCTTGTTTGTGGAAGCATGGTGGATCATCATTTTTTTCTAGATAACTGTCAGTATTTGATCTAGTCTATACTTGACTATCTGGAAATCTCAGAGAGGGCATGGAAGGAAGAGCATGTAGCGCTCATTTCTACAAAATCAAGCATGATCAACCATGTTTATTTTAGGTTTTATAATATTTTTTTGGGCATTTATATACCTTGGGTATAATTTAATGTTAACTTCTTTGGTTCAATTCTTTTGGCTAGGTTTCGTAGTCCCTTGGGGTTTGAGTATTTATCCTATGGGTTTAATATTTTCTTGGGTTTATAATATCCATTCCATGGCTTTATTAGTGTAAGGGTTTAACCATGGTGAAGGATGGTCCAATGTCGCATTGTGACAAATACTTTGTCAATATGAAAATTAACCATTCCCATCCATCGTGAAACATGTTTATTTAAGGGTTTATAATATTTATCTCAGGGTTTATATACATAGAGTTTAATATTGTTCCCTTGGGTTCAATATTTATCTTTCTGAGTTCCCTTGGTTTTTTGGTATTAATCCTTTGAGTTTATTATTCCCAATATGGAAATCAACCATGGCCAAAAATGGTCAACCATGTTTGTTTTAGGGTTAAAAGTATTTTTCTTAGGGTTTATATAACTTGGGTTTATAGTATTAATCCCTTGGGTTTAAAATTATTCCCTTGGGTTCATAATCCCTTGGGGTTTTAGTATTGATCGTTTGGGTTCATTATTCTAAGGGTTCAACCATGGTTGAGCATAGTCGAACTCGCATTGTGACAAAGATTGTGTCAATAGGAAAATCAACCATGGTCAGCCATGTTTATTTAATGGTTTATAATATTTATCTTAGGGTTTATATACCTTGGGTTTATATTATTCCCTTGGTTTTATAATATCAACCATCACCAATCATGGTCAACCATGGTCTACCATGGCCAATCATTTCCAACCATGTCCAGCCATGTTTTATAAAATTAGTCATGGTCAACCATGGTGCAACTGTGGTCGAGCATGGTCCAACTCACATTGTGACAAAGGTTGTCTCAATATAAAAATAAACCATGCCCTACCGTCACACTGTGTCAAATATTATCTTGATATGAAAATGAATCATGGTCAACCATGGTCCAACATCACATTATGACAAGGATTGTATCAATATGAAAATCAACCATGGTCAACAATGTCTATTTTAGGGTTTATAATATTTATGTTAGGGTTTATATACCTTCAATTTATAATATTAATCCCTTGTTTTTATAATCCATTAGAGTTTTTGTATTAATCCCTTTATTTTATTATTCCATCGGGTTTATAATATCAATCCATTGAGTTTATTAATCTAATTGTTCAACCACAGTTGACCATGGTCCAATGTCACATTGCGACAAATATTTTATCAATATGAAAATAAACCATGGTCAACCATGCTTATTTAAGTGTTTATATTATCTATCTTAGGTTTTATATAACATGGGTTCATATTATTCCCTTAGGTTGATAATTCCTTGGTATTTTAGTCAAATTCCCTTGGGTTGAGAATAAGAATCTTGGTCAACCATGGTCAATCATTATCAACCATTGTCCAATGACACATTTTGTATCAATATGAATATCAACTTTGGTCAACCATTTTCCAATGTCACGTTGTGACAAATATTATCTCAATATGAAAATCAATCATTGTCAAACATGGTCAAGCATGGTCAAATGTCACATTGTGACGACAATTGTCTCAATATGACATTCAACCATGGTTAATTTTGTTTATTCTAGGCTTTATAAAAATTATCTTAGGGTTTATATAACTTGTGTTTATAATATTAATCCCTTGGGTTTAATATTATCCCCTTGGGTTCATAATCCCTTGGGGCTTTAGTATTAATCCCTTAAGTTTATTATTCCAATGGGTTTATAATATCAATCCATTGTCAACAATTGTCTAGCATTGTGTCGTCACAAATATTGTCTCAATATGAAAAGCATCCTTTATCAACCATGACCAACTGGCGTCCAACATCACATTATGACAAAGATTCTCTCGATATGAAAATCAATCATGGTCAACCATGGCCCAATGTTGCATAGTGACATAGATTGTCTTAGTATGAAAATGAACCATGGTCACATGGTCAACTATATTTCTTTTACGGTTTATAATATTTATCTTACGATATATGTGCATTGGCTTTACAATGTTCATCAGTTGATTTTAATATTATTCCCCTAGGTTTTTAGTATTAATCCCTTGGGTTGAATAGTGTCTTGGGTTTATAATATCAATACTTTGGGTTTATTAATGTAACAGTTCATATTCCTAGGGTATAATATTATTGATATGGTTTATAATATTAATCCTACAGTTTAATATAAGTCTGTTGGGTTTATTATTTGTTAGGGTTATAGTAAAAGCTCCTTGGGCTTATAATCTTAATAATCGATTGCGTTTACAATATTAATCCAAAGATTTTATAGTATTAATACCTTGGGTTCTCAATATTAATCCCCTAGGTTTTTAATATTAATCCCTTGGTTTTATGTCCCTGATGTGGGTCAGAAACAAGGAAATTACTCCTATACATGGATGATAATGTTAGACACCTAATCGACGGTGTGGTGGCCAACCTCCCTACCCTCTCATGATTTTCATAATATAAGCAAATTTAATGTTTTTCATGTGAATTTCCCATCACCGTTGTTGGGAGAGGGAGTAGATGATTGTCGAGGGTATATGGAGGGTGGAAAACCTCTGTCATGAAATGTGATTTGGTTGTTGTGTTGGTTTGTTGGTAGAGGCTTGAGCTTAGATAATAGTGTGAACCTCTACATTTGGCATCCTGACTCAGACTCTTGGCATTTCCACTGTCAATGCCCGCTCAATGTCAGGGTTATCAAATTATTTATTTTCTTTTCTTTTGGGTGGCCTCTAGCTCCTTTGCGAAGGCGAAGGGCTCACCAACCAATAATTGGGTCAAACATGGAGATTGGTAGTGCGTGGTTGGGTAGTTGAGCTTTTGGATCTCTTTCATATCTTTAGGGTAGTAGGTTTCCTCTTTTGATTGTGGGGTTTGACATCTGTAGAGTTATCTCGTGGTTGTGGGGTGTTTGTTGTCATGGCTTCTAGTTAGTGCTATGCCTACAAGGGGTTGGGGTCTACGAATTGTCGGTTAATAGTTTCACCACTCATCTAGGTTCTTGGTGTTTTAGCTGCTACCTTGGTCGATTAGGTTAATTCTCTTCCAGTGTGGTTGGGGGGCTTCCTTATAGTCATAATTTAGTTGTGGATTAGCAACTTCATGCTCATTTGTATTTTCCTGGTGATGGTAGCATTGCTGCGATGTGTCCAGAGTCGTACAATGCTCATTCCCTCCCTATGACCAAGTGAATTTTAGCCTTCCTAGGAGGGCATGGATCTTATTTGAAGATGACAACGATGACATAAGTGTCTCTAAATTTTGGCCCAGGTGGTCGCACCGCTGGTAGAGCAGGACTGGCAACTTCTGGAGGCCATAGTGGTTTGCTAGCTAGTCATGGTGGTCTGTGAGCTAGTCATGGGGGGAACACCCCAAAGACTCTGAAAGAGGGGTGGGGGATGACGCGAATGGGCACTGGTAGTGTGGGGAAAGAAAAATGACTTGGTCGTGGAAGCATGGTGGATCATCATTATTTTCTAGATAACTGTCGGTATTTGATCTAGTCTATACTCGACTACCTGGAAATTGCAGAGAGGGCATGGAAGGAAGAGCATGTAGCGCTCATTTCTACATTGAACAAGATGCATGATTTCTAGTGCCATGTTCGTGAATAGGTTGTGGTGGTATGGCACAACCATTATTTTCTTACAGAGAAGGTGGAGAAGTTGGAGTCATGGATGGCACACTTCGAGGAACATGTATAGTGCTCCTTCTACCATCCTCTCCGTGAAGGGTCTACTCCAAACAATCCTACTTCAATTACTATAGATGACTTGTCATGGTTGAAGGTGTTTTACTTGTTTTGCATATTTTCTAGAGCTTTTGGCCTCCTAAGTTGTGGACTATGTCTCTAGTTGTTCTTTTGTTTATTTTCATATATTGCTCGTAGTAGTCAACAAACGTGGTCGGGGTGAGACTACTTTCATTTTGAAATTTATGTACTCCTTTTTTATTAATGATTAAAATTTTGACTTACCAAAAAAAATATCCATTGGAGTTTATGATATTAATCCTTTCTTTTTAATATAATTTGTTAGGGTTTTTAATTCCTCTGGTTTCTAATATTATTAATCTATTCGGTTAATAATGTCAATATTTATTATATCAATAACAACATAATATTAATATATTATCAATTCATTTGGTTAATACTATCAATAATATTATCGTATTACTATAATATAACAATTTTTATTATAAATTGTGAAATAATAATACTAATATATCTATTAATGTCAATAATAATTTTAATATTAAATCACATTATTAAACTTATAAAAATATATCGATCACATTATAATGTAAAATTGCGTTAATAGTATTTTCATTGAAATTTTTAAAATTTTATTTCATTATTTTTATTTTAAAAAATTAATGTTTTATTATTTAATTATATTTTGAATATATATATAGATATAGAGAGAGAGTAACAACGGCCAACTTTCACCTTTAAATAAACATCTTCAATTAAAAGTGGTTAAGAAAATCTAAGGAAGAATCGTTTTTCAAAAACTGATGGAATACAAATGGTATGAATATGAGATAAATCTGAGAAACCAAGTCACTATGTTATTAGTCCATTCCTCAATTTACTAGGAACGTCTATGCATTTCGATGAAAGTCAATAGTTTTACACATCAGGTTATTGTGTGTATATGGTGAATGCATATTCCAAAAGATTATAGAGATCCAGTTCTTTTGTTCATTAGAAACCGGTGAAATGGGGAATCTTGCAGTTACCTGCAATGGTTTACTCTACGAGGCGGGACATAATATGGTTTATTGACGGATTAAGTAAAATATTAATAAATTAATTAAAAGATATATTAATTAATTAAATTTTAATAATAATTTTGACACTTTAGTATTAAATATAAGATTTAATATTAGTGTTTTAAATTTTTATCATATATATATCATTATTAATGTTGTTGATATACACATTATGTCATACACTTGTTACCATATATCAACCATATTTACTAATATAATTATGAATTAATTATTATTAATGTGTTGATATACACATTATGTCATACACTTGTTACCATATATCAACCATATTTACTAATATAATTATGAATTAATTTTATTTTAAATTATTATAGTAAAATGTACGTTATCTAAAATCTCTTTATAAACATCTACATTCCATTTAGAGCATTCTACTGTAATTACTTTATTCTAACACATCGCTGATTCTAAAACCCGATTCCATGATGAGGTCTACGAAGTGAATATTGTTTCCCGTGTTCAATACATGTATCTTCTTGTATATTCAAAACGACATACATTTCCTATCTATTTTACTCGAACTTCCTAACCTAATATTTAATCTTAGATTAGCCTAACTCGAACTTCCTAACCTTATAATATTTAATCTTAGATTAGCCTAACTCCTGAACTTCCTTACCTAATATTTAATCTTAGATTAGCCTAACTCCTTGACGAGGTTTGAGGGTCCATTCAATAACCTTTTCTTACCGTACATCACACCGCGTTCATGAAGCCACAAAAGGAAAATCAAAGCAATAGAATCATTAACATTTAAGGGAAATCAAATTGCCAATATGCTTCCAACTATGCTTAAAATAATTTTCCCTATTACTCCGATACCATTAGCTCGATATCATGTGTTTTAAATGATAAAGCTAATTCATTTTTATTGTTTTCTAAATACTCAAAATATTTGTGGTTGTAACACCATTAGCTCGATATCATGTGTTTTAAATGATAAAGCTATTTCATTTTTATTGTTTTCTAAACACTCAAAAAACATTTGTGGTTTTATTAATTTTATAGTATCTATGAAGAAAAAGAAATGGAGTTTCATATTCTTCCATTCATGAAGGTGAGAAACTTACAAAAGAATTATATTTTCGGAAGCATAAACGTTGCTCATAAGTTTACATATTGAGCCACTTTAATTTATGGAGTAAAATAAGAAAATATGCGTAATTTAAAATACATTTTGAAAATCTATTTAGAAATGGACATTGTGAATTAATTAATGGTAAAAATGAGAGTTAATAAAAATGTTTTATGTTGGTGTGAGATTTTGGAAGGAGTTTTCATCCATTTTACCTAGATGTTGTTATTTGAGGGTAGTGCTCAATTATCTCATGGCAAACTTTTTTGAATTCTCATTCAATGATAAATCCATTGCGAATTGAATTTGGTAGTTGATATCTATGTTGATGGGAATAGTTGAATCTTTCTTGCATATTTACTAATGAACCATGTCAAATTCATTGTTCAAATTCATTTTCGAGTGTTGTCTCTCGATGTCAAATCCCAAGCCATTGTAGACACAAAATGTAATGAACAAATTTCATATAAACAACATAATATTCAAAAGACCTCATATATAAATATCAAAATAATACAAATATATTATATATAATATATAATATATAGATATATATATATATATATAGACATACATATAGATGAATAGATATAAAATAAAAAAATTTTGAATACAAGATGGTTTGATTCAACTGAGTGTCTTGTATATATATCAAGATTGTTACCCTTTCACGAACGATCATGTCCATATAGACATGCATCTTCACTAATAATTATTAGCTAATTAATCATATTGATTGCTATTATTATTATTTATATTATTTGTATATTTCATTCATAACACAAAATATGAAGCTAAATCCATCGACATAGGAGGATACATTCATTTTACACAAGATCATGCCTTAATTAACAAGTTTCTAGGGATATTCCCTAACGAAAAGAAGTGAATCGAGTGGATCCAAAACAAACATAATGCGAAAGGCTAGATCAACTTATAAGTAAGAGAAGAATGCTTTGTTATAATAATTTTTACTAATCTTGAATATGGAACTAGAGTCTTTGAAAATGGGCCCTATTATTTATATATACTAGTCTATATCTTTTCTTTTGGATAGAGAGGTTCAACCTAAACAAGGATGGTTTTTTAGTTGGATCATATTGGATTAGGCTCTTTGTCCTCACAAAGGAATTTTGGGAAGAAGAAACCATACAAGGAATTTTGGCAATAAGAAACCATACCAAGAAAGGTATACATACCTCTTATTCTTGAATCTATATTCATAGAAAAATTTCTCATCTCTCATGCATAATTTAACATCTCATATCAATATATTGTGTGAGAACAATTTGTTAACAATGAACACATTACATTTAGATGTATAAAATGCAATGAAAATGACCATTTCTTCATATATTTCTCTCTGAATCTTGTGATATCCATACCTAATCCTTCTCTCTTGAAATATTTATAGGGTTTTGAAAATCCCCTCTCCACACATTACAACCCTAAATACAAACCATCCATAGCATCAACCAAAAGATTAAAAACCCATAATTAACTTGCAATTGTGGATTCTCTTGAATTTTCCCTATGATATGAACCATTAGGAAATGCTGGATTGTTTGATCTAAAAGATCCATTGAAGGAACCCTATCCAAATATAATTTTAGGCAACAAAAAAGAATCGAAGAAAAAACCTTCGAATCCAGCAACATGTGAGGTGGTAATGATCAAATGTACATACGTAAATGAATACTGGAGGAAGTAAAAGGCATGTAAGTCGATGATTTAGATATTTTAGGAATATTGAAGGCATGGAAAGGAAAGGAACCTCAATCTATTATGTAACATAAAGTTTAAATTTGTGCGAGCTTCTCAAATCCAATATTCAATGATCCTTAGAACCCTCAAGTAAAAAAATTGCATCTCCCCATTTAGGCATTCAATGTCATTCTTTTAAATATCCTCTTAAAACCCATAAATTCGAAAAAAATGGGGAAGATGAAGAAATAAACCACTCCTTTTGGATTTGGAGAAAATATTGGTCAACTTAGGGAGAATACCCCTTATGATTAAGCTATTCTCCTTCTATACTCCAATATCATATAACAATAATAACCTGTAATATCAAAGACATTAATTGGCCACGGAAGAAAGGGTTTTTCATAAATGGGATCTATGAGGAACAACTGACAATAATGATGATTCAAGAATCTAAATTTACCAGTGAAAATATATCAGTGATAAATTCTCAATGCTAGGTTGCCTATCGATTTATAGTTATAGAGGCTTATGGATGGGATGGTGAATTATTTTTTTTTTTGGTCAAGTAAGAATGGATCTTTCTATTAACCAAAACAAGTACATTACATATTTCACAAGGTAAACCAAACTTCCTTGCGTTTACAAAAAAATGGTCCACATGACCTATCTGAAGCGGAGTTGGCTTTAATTCTTTAAAACTCGGAACCATCCCCCCTATCAGGAGAAACTGCTAACACAAGTAATAAATAAAATCCTGACCCACAACCCATAATGTCGGATTTCAAAATTATTACATTTTCTACCATAAAAAACGACAGGTCCACATTCCCGGTATGATGCCCTAACAAGTAAATTGATGATCAACGACTAACATTGAATCGTAAATTCGCATCCGAACTTCCACTTGCATATGAGACCCTCCACCATTGATTTACCCTTTGTGGATCCAACAATCCACGTAGATTTTGGGTGGATAAGTAGCTTGTGGAATACCTGCCCGAAAAGCGGTATCCTTTATTCTCCTCGCTGCTACATGTCGCTTGAAGAGTTGAATCGAAGACCTTCCTTGCAATATCTGTTACCACTTAGACCACTTTCGAAATACCACTTGTGGTATGAGAAGCCACTTCCTTTCGAATTAACTTACGTGCTCTTCCGCCAAGCGATGACCGTCGATCGAACCCATCAGACGCTTCCCGCTCCTTCCTCCCTACATTGTTGATCTTTTGCTTTTTGATGGATTTAGTCTTAACCCCTAGTTTCTCTACTTTTTGCTGAATGAATGTGTCTCCATTAATCCATACAGTGATCAATAAGATGACAAACCTGCAACACTTTCAGAATCAGTCATCACGCTACTCTATCCTTGGTCTTCCTCTACTGATCTCAACCTTTCCCATTGCTCCATATTTTTAGTAGTGTGACTGAGACAATCCTTTAACAATTTTCCCAGGGGTAACAACTCCCAGACGTGCCGGGTGTCCCTCTCCTTATTAATCACTCCCTCATTCGCCAAATGATCTGCTACCATGTTAGCTTTTCTTTTCACATGGACAAAGCTTATAGTTTTTAAGGTTTGCAGGTGGGAGTATATACAGTGAAATACTTGCGAGAGCTTCTAGTGCTTCGACACTTTAATAGTTGCTGTACCATTGCATATTTTCTTAGCCGCTCTAATAATCAATTCCAAATTTGCTTTAATGATGACATTACATGAATCTGAATCAACCAAAATTTCCAAGCATTGCTCTAGGGCCATGAGTTCCACCATGTTATTAGTGGCCTTCCCTAAGTGGCCATGAAAGATCTTCTTTATTTGCCACTCTTCATCTTTTATAACAACTCCAACACTAACTAACCCTTGGTTGCCCTTAGATGCTCCATCCATATTGACCTTTAAGAAACAATATGGAGGAGGCTTCCAAATGTTTATATCTAAGATTATTTGGTTCACTCCCTTGATAATGTCCTAAGGGCTTATGGACTAGAGACCCAAATGTATTAGAATACTCACATCTTGGGGTAGAGGAGAATCCTTAGGAAGTGTCTTCAACAAGCTATTGACTGTATCTTTGAGTTTCCTTAAGATTTGATTAAATTATGTGTTGGGGCTTGCTTTTTTGTTCTTACAGATCTGACTATTGCACTCTTCCTAGACATTTCAAATGATAAAGCCTCGAACGAGGGTCTAGGCTTTGTTAATAATTCCATTCCCTGAGAAGTTTTTCCTCCAATTCTTCAAAGTATTAGAGAAGCTGAGTCTGTACCTATGAGTGTGCCTAAATATTGAGGCCACCCATTCCCACACGATGGAGGTGAAAGGGCAGATGTTGAGAAGGTGATCCATTGTCTCCTCTTGTGAACCACAAAGGTAACATTTGGATGGTCCTGTGAAGCCTTTTTTCAGAAGGTTCACCCAAGTTAGGATTTTCCTTTGATGAACTAGCCAAATGAATAACTTTATTTTCATCCAGTGGGGGCTCTGCCAAAGATTTTTCCAAACTTGATCAGGATTTAGATGGTTAAATATTGTTACTACCTGTTTAGCTTCTTTGGGGTTAAAATTTCCTTCAGTGTTCTTTCCCCATCTTAGTTGGTGAGGCAAGGATGATACCATAATCCTCCTATGCTCTAGATCCTCGGTAAGAGAGTTTGCCTGGGCCCTCAGAGGATTCTCTTCACTGTGGCCTAGATCCTTCCAAGTTCTCCATTTTCCATTGTTCCTTTATTGGTCCCAGAAGTCGTTTACCATAATAAAACCTTTGTTGTCTGTGTCATCCTTGAGAGCTACTAATTCATCCTTATATAAATTATGTTCCTGTTGGCAATTTTCCTCCCAAAATCGTGCTAGGTTCCAGCTTGAATTTCCCAAAAACTATGTTGCTAAACAATACTTTTATATTCCTACGTAAGGTTCCAAATATGGGAGCCCTTAATGTGCCCTAACATTCTAATGTGATATTTTTCCTGCCAATTCTTGGCATATCTTTGTGTCCAAAGCTTAGCCGAGGGAGTTTCTGATTCCTTGATCCATCTCTACCAATGTTTAGCTCCTGAAACCTTGCTGATGGTTTCATGATCATGAAGCCCCAAGCCACCATGGCTCTTGGGTTTACAAATCTTGTCCCAGGCTACTAAAGACCATTTCTTTTTCTCTTCTCCTTTGCCGCATAGAAATTACCTTTGTATGCTCTTGATCTGCTACTTAACCCCTTCAGGAGCAGGAAGAGCTGAGAACATAAATATAGGAATGGCCTGAAGGATAGCTTGTGTGAGCACAAGGCACCCTGCCAGGTTTAAAGAGCTGCATGTCCATTTTCGGATCTTGTCCTGCAATTTATTTATAATTGGCTCCCACACTTCCTTGTTGAGAGGTTTATCTGTGAGAGGTATGCCCAGATACTTGGAAGGTAGTTGGTCCCTTTGAAACCCAAGAATTCTAGTGATATTTCTTTGAATAGCAATGTTAGTGTTAAAGAAAAAAACTTTTGATTTGTTGAGGCTTACCTCTATGCAAGCAACCATAGAAAAGTCATTCAAAATTTGTTTAATCGTTCTGGCTTCCCTGGTTGTAGGTAAGCCCTGGAGCATTGTGTCATCCATAAATTGCTAATGTGTGTTTGCCGCTCCATCGAAGGTGACTTTGATGCCCTAGATTCTTCCCTTAGCATTAGCCATTTTATTTTCTCTACCAAAGCCTTCCATCATGAGAGAAAAGAGGAAAGGTGAGAGTGGATCCCATTGTCTGAGACCTCTGGAGGGTGTGAAGAGTCTTGAAGTAGTGCCATTAAGCAGGATGGAGAAATTAGTCGTGGTTATTAGTGCCATAACCCATCTTATCCAGTTTTGGTCAAAGCCATAGGCTTTTAGAACTGCCTTTATGTAAGAGTAGCTTAGCTTGTCATAAGATTTCACTAGGTCTAATTGAATGATAATACCTACTTGTTTGTTGTTTTTGAGAGAGTGTACCACCTCATGAGCTTGGATGATATTATTGAGGATTTGTCTTCCTTCCACATAGCCTGTTTGCTCCTCTGAGATGAGAGCTGGTAAAATGGGCTTGAGTCTATCCATGATCACCTTGGAAATAATTTTATACACCACATTACGTAAGGCTATGGGTTTGAAGCCATCTGCAGTCATGGCATTTTCCTTTTTTGGGATCAAATCTATGAAGGAAGCATTAAACGTCCCCATAACCTTTTAGGATCTTCTTGAGTCTTCCACCACCTCAAGGATATCCTGTTTGATTGTTTTCCAACATGCTTTGAAAAAGTCTACATTGAACCCATCCAGGCCTGGAGCTTTTCCACTTTGCATTTCATTGATCACTTCACTGAGCTCCTCTTCTGACACTGACTTGTTAAGATTGTGGTTATCTTCTCTGGTAACCAACTGAGGGATATATTGAGTGAAATAGTTGATGAACCTGGATTTATCCCCCAAAGGCTCCTCTATAATACTTAGGAAATGTTGTACAAGGAGAGATTCCATGTCTATGTGAGAAATGATTTCTCTCCCTTGAGAGTCTTTTAGATTTGTGATTCTATTGTGTGCCCTATGATCCATTGTGGATTTATGAATGAACTTCATGTTTCTTTCTCCCTCTTTAATCCATTGAATCCTTACCTTCTCTCTCCAGAAAATCTCCTCTTGCAAGCACCATTCTTCCCATTAGGAGCAGGAAGAGTCGAGAACATAAATATAGGAATGGCCTACATGATAGCGTGTGTGAGCATAAGGCGCCTCGCCAAGTTTGAAGACCTGCATGTCCATTTTCGGATCTTGTCCTGCAATTTATTTATAATTTTCTCTGACACTTCCTTGCTCAGATATTTATCTGTGAGAGGTATGCCCAGATACTTGGAAGGTAGTTGGTCCCTTTGGAACCGAAGAATTATGGTGATATTTCTTTGAATAACAATGTCAGTGGTAAAGAAAAAAACTTTTGATTTGTTGAGGCTTACCTCTATGCCAGCAACCATAGCAAAGTCATTCAAAATTTGTTTAATCGTTCTGGCTTCCCTGGTTATAGGTAAGACCTGTAGCATTGTGTAATCCACAAATTGCTAATTTGAGTTCGCCGCTCCATCCAAGGTGATTTTGATGCCCTGGATTCTTCCTTTAGAATTAGCCATTTTAAGCGCTCTACCAAGCCCTTCCATCATGAGAACAAAGAGGAAGCACGAGAGTGGATCCCATTGTTTGAGACCTTTGGAGGATGCGAAGAGTCTTGAAGGAGTGCCGTTAAGCAAGGTGGAGAAATTAGTCATAGTTATTAGTTCCATAACCCATCTTATCTAGTTTTGGTCAAAGACATAGGCTTTTAGAACTGCCCTTATGTAAGACCAGCTTAGCTTGTCGTAAGCTTTTTCTAGGTCTAATTGAATGATAATACCCACTTGTTTGTTTCTTTTGAGAGAGTGTACCACCTCATGAGCTTGGATGATGTTGTTGAGGATTTGTCTTCCTTCCACATAGCCTGTTTGCTCCTTTGAGATGAGAGCTGGTAAAAGGGGTTTGAGTCTATTAGCGATCACCTTGGAAATAATTTTATACACCACATTACATAAGGCTATGGGTCTGAAGCGATTTGGAGTCATGTCATTTTCCTTTCTTGGGATCAAAGCTATGAAGGAAGCATTAAACGCCCTCAGAACCTTTTTAGATCTTCTTGAGCCTTCCACCACCTCAAGGATATCTTGTTTGATTATTTTCCAACATGTTTTGAAGAAGTCTACATTCAGCCCATCCAGGCCTGGAGCTTTTCCATTTTGCATTTCATAGATCACTTCACTGACCTCCTCTTCTGACACTGACCTGTTAATATTGTGGTTATCTTCTCTGGTAACCAACTGAGGGATATACTGAGTGAAATAGTTGATGAACCTAGATCTATGCCCCAGAGGCTCCTCTGCAATACTAAGGAAATGTTGTACAAGGAGAGATTCCATGTCTATGTCAGAAATGATTTCTCTCTTGTTGTGTGCCCTGTGATCCATTGTGGATTTATGAAAGAAATTCGTGTTGCTTTCTCCCTCTTTAATCCACTAAATTCTTGATTTCTATCTCTAGGAAATCTCCTCTTGAAAGCACCATTCTTCCCATTCTTCCTGTAAAGAATCAGCTAGCTTTTTCCATTCCTCTGTAAAGCCCTTTGTGATGTTAATTTGATTGATCTCCTGGAGTTCCTACTCAGCTTATCTTTTGGATTTGAAGATATTGCCAAATTCCTTTTTGCTCCAACCTTTAAGCTTGGATTTGATATGTTTAAGTTTATGTTGTAGCAAGAACATTCTAGTGCCTTCAATGCTTAGATCCTCTTTCCACCATTTGTCAATATTACTGGTGAATTCAAGATGAGAGAGCCAAGCATTCTCAAACCTGAAAGGTTTGTTTCTTGGTGTACCCATAAAAGTGGCTTCCAGCTGTACAGGCCAATGATCCGAACCTCCAAAGAGAAGAATATAAGTTGTTATGGTAGGGCCTAAGAGAAAGAGGTCCTTTGAGATAATAAATTTATCTAGTCTAGATGTGATGTGTGAAGCTCCTCCCTTTTTTTTGTTCCAAGTGAAGGTCCCATTTATTGTTCCAGTGTCCACTAACCCCATGTTCATTATGAAGTTCTGGAAGACCATGGAGTCTCTACCTAGCTGTCCGATACTGATTTTTTCTCTGTAATAGATCTTATCATATTGAAATCTCATGTAATGATCCAGGGCATATTAGGGTGTCTTGCTCTTAGTTCCTCAAGGGAGGTGAGAAGCTTGAGTTTATCGTCTTGCTTTTGAGGTCCATAGACATTTGCGATCATCACCTAAAGGTTGACAAACGAAGGAAAAATATTTCCTAGATGCCTCAACATCCAAGATTCCAAATTTCTATGGATGCCACAGTGTGAGAATCCCCTCGCTAAGTTTTTTTCTTTAACCTATAGATACTCATACTTGATTAGCCATTTATTATGAATTTCTCTAATATTATCCATCGAACATTTTGTCTCCTAAATAAAAACCATATCTGGTTTTTCTTCTTTTACTATAGTATTGAGATTTCTTTGTTTCCTTTTACTTCCTATGCCTCTAATATTCCAGGTTGTGAGCTTCATTAAGAAAGGTTTGTAAAGGAGTAATTGGTAAGCTCTTTCATCTTACCCAAGTTAAACGATAGCTTCCCACATTCGTTCAACAACTTCTTCTATCTTTTTCTTCCTCTTTTTCTGCCTAGGTTCTTTGGAGATTCTACTCGTGTCTCATCCATCATTTTGATCCCTCTATGTTCCTGGCTTTCATGATTTCTTTTGATTCCGATTCCCTTCGTTTGTGGTCTCCATAGGAAGAGCTGTTGAACCCTATCATATTCCTCTTTTGGTAGGGAGTCCACTCCTTTGGTTGGTTCTTGTTCCAAAAATTTCTCTAGGTCCAAATTTTCCCTATCTAGAATCTCCTGGAGTTCATGGTCCTTTGTTCCCACCTCACTTGGAGTCATCTCATGGTCCCTATATATCTCCATCATTTCTTCTATGATATCTTCCATTTTGTCATCCCTTTCCTTCTCACCTCAATTGGAGTCATCTCATGGTCCCTATATATCTCCATCATTTCTTCTATGATATCTTCCATGTTGTCATCCCTTTCCTTCTCAGTGATAATGTTCTCCATTTCCTGGTTCGTTTCTTTGTTTCCTTCTTCTTCTTCTAGGATCTTAAAGCTATTGTGGCTCAATTGTTTTTCCTCATTGATCTTCTTTTGCGGCCTCTTTCCACCTTTCCCTTTGTCCCCAACCTTGGAAAAACCCTCAAGATTTTTATCCACAGTGGTTTTCACATTTCTCTCGATGTTGTTTGTTGGGAAATCTCTATATAGATGCCCATGCTCATTGCATTTACGACACCTAAATGGGATGTGCTCATAGTCCACCACTTGTACCCATTCTTCATCATATACTTCTAAAATTATCATGTCCAGAAGTGCTCTAGATAAGTCCATTTCCACA
Source organism: Pinus taeda (assembly GCA_000404065.3). Lineage (NCBI taxonomy): Eukaryota > Viridiplantae > Streptophyta > Pinopsida > Pinales > Pinaceae > Pinus > Pinus taeda. Next base: position 121,293 of record APFE030764001.1, on the reverse strand, counting down.
CAAATCCGGTCGAAGGAGGTACATTTACCTTTTAGAGTCGCATTTGAGATCTTTAGAAAATGCCCCGGGTTTTTGCCTATTGTTTTCAGCGATTATGGTAATCAATAATCTAGAGGAAGGGAGTATACTCTGATCCATACTGGTACTGATGAAAATGTCTCACGTTCCAGAACAAAGTTCATTATCCATGGCCCCATGTGCCTGCAACAGCATAGAAGTATGGTTCTCCTTTAAACACTTTGTCTTTATCCTCTAGACTTGTGAATACTATTGCGAAAAATCCCTCGGATCCCAGATGAAGGTTTATTTCCCCCTTTGGCTTCCATTGTCTTGTTATCTAGAGATGTAGCACCCTCTCCGTTGTCCATATTCCCATGAATTTGCAGATGACCACATGTTCCTTCATATGATCCCTATGCACTTGTAGCACAGGGTCACTGAAGGTGACCCGAGGAATGGTGTTCGACTTAGGTTTGTAGACCCCAAATGTCCTTACAGAAGTAGGTTTCTGACTGCTATCCCCTTTCTCCTTTTCCTTACTAGCTTCTTGGTGTTCCCCTTCCTATTCATGAGGTCTATTTCCTCCCAATGTGTCTATGTTACTCACCCCTATTGCCTTCTCCAGAGGCCTCTTGAGACACTGCTTTCCCATGTCCTTACTTCTATTAGTAACTACTTGATTGTAGGAGGGAGCAACACTCTCCACTGCATGTCCTACCATGGTGCCCAAGGTCAAAACACTAACCCTAGTTCAAGTTGCAGAGCCTCCCACGCATAAGCATCTTCCTACACCTTCAATATTCGCAGTGATTATTACATTCATAGGCATGTCTATTTTTGAATGGGGATGGTGGATAATTTATTCTTTAGATGCATATAGATATTAACATCATAGATATATTCTCATGTAATAGATTTTATCAACCAAATTTCTACCAATCAATTTTACTAAAGTGGGTTTCATATAGAATTTTGATTGGCCTCATACCATAATGAAAATCATGGTTTCCTTAAACACCAATTTATTCTAAATCCCCTCACAATGCATACCCTTAGGTTGTTTAAGGGACTTGAATAAGATCAATTATGTGGATGAAAACAAAACTGGACTAATTATGTCTAGAATCTGACATTGAATACTACATAGATATGATGAAGCAACTAAGAATGATAGATCTATGAAATATTAATATTATTTTTAGCTATAACAATCACCATGGTTGCACTCATTAGATTACCTCCTACTTAGATAGGTTCTTGGTATTAGAATCCTTACTGGAGAAGGACATATTTCTTCAATCTTTAATATTTTCTTTTGGAGAATCATATCAATAGCTCATATACCAATCTTTGAGTGTTCATGTTACCCAAATAATCAACCATTTAGATTTGAAATCTTTTGGCTCATCCGTCCAACATTCCATGATAAAAGTCATGGCAAGTGAAACATGACAAGTCAGTTTATGGAATCAACAATATACCAATTTTAGAAAAATGTAACACACATCAAATTTAAATTAACTATATGGAATGGGTATAGATTTGGTAATGTTTTCATGCCAAAAAACATTGGAGGGAAAAATGAGTCAATGTGAAAGAAAAAAATCATTTTGGAGGGACATTCAAAGGAATTAATTTTTGAGGAAGATAATATCCTCACATAGTTGGAATAATGAAGGAATCAAAAGGATATACTTAGGACACACACAAATGTAGATTCGAATGGTTATGTGAAGAGTGAAAAAATAAAAAATTATTTCACACATCAATGATGCAACATAGTCATCATAACCATATCTCTTCTCCAAAAGATATAGTATGTAGGAAAGCCTTGCGTCATCAAGTCATTGAAGAAAATTTATTTCATTATTATCACTTTCGACTCTAAACTCCACATCTTAATACAAGAACAAAAATCAAGAAGATCATAGGGAACATCCCTTCCTTGGTGGCCCCTAATTAGAATGAAACACTAATGCATGATATCACTTTATCTGACATCGAAATAGAAATAAAGGAGATCCATAAACAAAGGTGCCTAGACTTCAAGGCTTTCAAAATGACTTTTTCTAGGCTTGCTAGCCCCTTTTAAGGGAAGAAATATTTGATTTTATGGAGCAATCACATTATTCAATCAAATTTATTCTACACTCTATGCGACCTTGATGACTCTAGCCTCTAAGGTACACAAAGCCAAAGAACTGGGTAATTTCATGCCCAAAATTCTTTTTGATCTCAAATATAAAATCATTGCCAATGCCATAATATATCATATAAAACCTATTCTCACAAGTATCATCTCCTCAAATCAAATAGAATATGTGGAGGATCAACAAATCCTAGTGAACATGTTAGTAGCTCATGAGATCATGCACTCTCAAAATCAATTTGGAAAAGCATTAAGGCTTATCAAACTAGGTATATCTAATGCATTGGGAAAACTTTATTGTTCCTTCACTCAACAAGTTTTTCTAGCTTTTGGATTTTGGAATCTTGGACAAGATGCATCAGTGTGTTGTTGTCATCAATATTCATGTCCATCATGATTAATGTCTCACCCTAAGGAATGTGTGTTCCCTTTATAGGCATAAGGTATGGAGACCCACTTTACTTATTCGTCTTTGTTGCCATAGTTGAAGGTCTCAAGAGTGTGATCAAGGTAACAACATCAAAGGGGAAATCATAAGCATCAGATATTATAGAGATCATCTTCTAGTATCTCATCAACACTACATTGATGACACAATGATAATGGGTGTTCCAAAAATTTGGGATTCCTCATCCTTCTTCCTTGTCTTAAAAGAGCTGATGGGAACTTCTCACAAAAATATAATGTTCGACATTTGATAAACTAGTGCTCCCCTTGTGTTTTGCGACATATTCTTAACCGAGTCTCATGGATCCATTAACTCTATCAATGGGTATGTTTACTAACAACTACAGGTTTTGATGTAATAGTAATCGTGATCCAAACAAGTGGTATCAGAGCCAAAAGTTTCGAGTTTGAATCACACCCAACTCCCATTGGGGGGAGATTGTTGGACATTGGATAAATTTGGGATCCTCATATGTTTCACGAAATGTGCTTAAATACCTCTTGTGGATCCGTTATCTCTAGCGATGCATCCCTTTGCTAATACCTGTTTGTTTTGGTGTAACGACAGTCATGATTCCAACAAATAATTCAAGATGAAGTATAAAATATTCTTATTCAACATTCCTCAAGTAATCCAAGGTTGTATCTCTCACTTGATGGTGTACGAGTATTTCTCTATGCCAAACAAATAACATGGAGATATTCTAATTGACAACTAGTTAATTTAGCCCATGGTTCAATCCACTTCAAAAGTTGGAAACATTTTTTTTTCTAGTTGGGCATTGGTTTCTCTTAACATTATAGCATAATTAGTGCTCCTAAAGTCATTCCTGTATGCTCTCCTTATCTATATATTTTTAGATTTATTATGCCTTAAAAATTTTATGAGCTTTCCTTATATCATCTAATGAGTCTTCCTCTCGGAAGAATCATCTAAGAAGTAAAAATGGTTTGTAATTTCTTCAGATAATATTATTGTCCCCAAGCTTAGAGGAGAATTGGAACTTAGGCGCATAAATGTTTAGTTTAGTTATTAAAGTAAAGACTTTGTGGTGATGGCTTCATGGTGAACACACAAATGCTTAGTTTTGTTATTAAAGTAAAGACTTCATGGTAACAGCTTCATGGTGGAAATGAGCTCTAGAAACAAATATGGGATAAAAGGTATGGGAATGGCACTCCCCCCCGACAATTGATTTGAATGCAACATCAATGTTTTGGGTCCTTTATCTTGATCCTAGCATCGTAACAAAAGTACATCATTCAACGACATTGCTTTTGAAAAGTATGAAAATGGGAAGGAATTACTCTTCTATCATGATTCTTCATAGCAACTACCCAAACACCAAGATGAAGAATCCACATAGGAGGTTCAAATATTAGTGTTTTTTAGAAATCACTATATCATATTAGTTTACTTGCATGTAGAAATCCTAGAGAAATATCCTTTTCAACCCCTCATCAAGTTAACTAAAGAGACACCTTTGTTTTTCCCTTCGTGCCGATATTGCATCACTTCCTTTGCTTGATTCCCCTCTTGGCAGATATCTAGCTCCTCTCGCTCCCATTATCCCCCATTTGGATATCTTCTTGAATCATCTTGAAATATTTTTAACCATAATGGCTCGTCATTATGATGAGAGTGGTCAAGGTAGTGGTAGTCGAGGATGGAATGGAAGCTAGCCCACCAGTTTTACGGAAACTCCTTCAGTCGTTGACTCCCACAATCAAATTCCTCATGAAGTCTAGTAATGTCTTTAAAAAGTAGAAACAAAAGCCAATGAAGATCGAGAATGCTTTTCTAGTTCAAAAGTTTTAGCTAAAGTTCTAGTGTTGGTTCCTCGTGTGGGGCATACTAAAAACACCAATCCTAGCTTCTCCAATCATCCACTTATGTTGGCACATAAAAATGTTAATCAACAAGTTTCTCCTAAAACAATGTCAAGGAGGGAAATTTCTAACTTTTAAGTGAAATACATATACAAATGAAGATCATAGACACTCAGGTAAAGATCATGGAAGCCCTCTTCTCTCATATTCAAGTTCCATGAACAAGTAGCAAATATTATATAGATCCAATAGAAGTGTAACCCTCTATTTCTTCTTAGTTTTCTAATTTGCATAAGAATTCTCTATTTAGTTTACATAGACATTAGCTGTTTTATCACTCTTGGTATTTTAAGGTATTTGAAGTCACTAATTTACTTTAGCTTTTAGGTTTTGCTTGAAGGGAGGTATGGTTAGTATTGTTTTTCTCTTATAACTCTTATGATAACATGCTTTCTGCATTACCACTCATTGATTTGTCTAATCACATATGAGTGGCTTTCTTTGAAGCCTATTATGTCATCTCGATAATAGTTAACAAATTAACTTAAAAAAAAAACAGAATCAACTAAATTAATTTCATATCATTGTTGGTTGGTTGTCCTTGAATACAGGCCTCTCATATGCAAGAGCTAATCAGCATGCCATAGGGCATTAAATGCCTGGTTAGCTGCATGTTGGATAACCCGATAACACACACCATTATTTTTTATTTATCTAGTCACCGCGCTTAAATTATCGGGCTATAGAGCATGCAGCTAACCAGGCATTTAATGCCCTATGGCAGGCTGATTAGCTCTTGCCCTCCCATATGAGCATTTCATTTCTAATTGTATTTTTGCCTTGTTAACGGCCATATTTGAGTCGAGACCAGTCCAATCCAATTGACTTCCATGAATAATAGTTCATGTCGTTTGTAATGATAATGTAGTAAATCTATTTTAAATTTGCAAAAATTTAGGATAAAAGCTTTCTATGTGACCATAAACTCTTCCATACATTTTTTCATGAGATTGATTGGCCACAACGGGTTGCCACAATATGTTTCATGTAGTGACAGGCCGTGATATAAGCATGGAGAATGACGTATCAATTCATACTAATAGCCATCTTTGCAAAACAGTTTGGCATTGCGTCTATATTCCTTGTACAACGGTGTTAAGAGATACACCTTGATGCAAAAAAATTCTCTAATTGGGCTCTATTATTTTTAGCCAAACACCGAATAGAATCAATGAAGAATTTTAAATATTAGAAAAATGGTTTGTATATGAAATATTAAATTTATCATAAAAATGTTACAAATCAGGTGAAAATATTATAAAACTTTGTTAATGTTACAAATCAGGCGAAAATATTATAGAACTTTGTTATTGTCCGTGGAGGTTACAATTTCATCATGACTGTGAGAATAGTGAAATTCTCATAGAAATTTGGATTCAGTATTATCAATTTTTTTTGAAAAATCTAAAATTTTGATAGCTGTAATCTAAATTTCCAAATATTTTTACAGGATTTTTTCAAAATCTTCCCAAAATTTAAATTATTTTTCTAACAGAATATTAACCCACCTAAACTCCTACTAAAACATTTTACTAGCCGACCAGAATCAAAATCTAACTGATTTGACAACCTATCAATCGTTTTGCGCGGACTAATACGATGACTTTATATGCATAATTCGATAAAATCAACGGCGACTTGATAAAACGCAACAACAGAAGGATAATCATGCAAAATTAGAACTTTTCGGTCATAAATGAAACAGTCGAGTTTGGTCGTCATCAAATTTTTTTTACTTTCCCTCTTGTGTTTTAGTCTCCATCACTTAACTTTGTACGTTTCGTCGGTCTGAAAAATGCTTAAAATATTGGGTAAATTTTGTTTCTCAAAAACTAATCTTGCGGTCAAATTGGATCCAGTTAAGAATGAGTTTGAGTGCCCATGATATGAAGGAAAGGAACAGTACTAAAATCCCTATAATCGAGGACTAACAATAATACGAATTCAAATAAAGGAGTTGGTAAGCTTCCCATGTGCGGACAATTGAAAATTGGAGAATGGTGGGCTCCACATATGTAGGTTTGCCAATCACTCGTCCTCGCTTGTGTTTAAAATTATTGGAGGACCAGATCCGAATCCCTGAGTAGCCATTGGAAACCTACCTTGATTAGTGGCTGCAGATTGCACCACGAACTGACTCGCACAGAAAATTAATTGGCAGTGGAGCGAAAAATGAGGTCCACAGAAAGAAAGGGAAAGGCGGTCTCTCTTTCCTCAAAGCCAAAGATAAGGAAAGGTCTCTGGTCACCTGAGGAAGATGAGAAACTTATGAATTATGCGGCAAAGAACGGCCGTCTAGCCTGCTCCTGGAGCGAGGTTGCCAAACAGGCTGGTAATTAATGAAGCACTCACTTCGTTTCTAATTTTAATTTGACTTGAGTTTACCTAAATCTATTTAATTCAACCCTAAATTATAATGCAGCAACCCAGGCTTATTTGGACACGCGTGTTTTGTATGAATGTGAAAAATAATGCAATGCAATAATACCAGCCTACCATAGAAGCATCTTAATCTGGATTTAACGTAGGATGGATTTCTCAAGTATGTATGTTAAACCTTAACAAATTCAAGGTTATGTTAGTGTACACATTTTGAAATCCGAGTACAAAATCTATGCTGCATCAAAAATATGAGGCATTTTATTTTTCTTTAAATTTTCTTACACGTTTCCCTTAGGATGTGTAAGGATGCTGATACTTGTTTTATTTCTTTAGTGTTTATCAGAGATTGAAATCTATGCTACATCAACAAATATGAGGCTTATTATTTTACTTTAAATTTGTTTACATACTGCTTTTTTCTGGAGTAATTAAGAAAATATAAAATTTGCCACCAGACGGTTTTAGAGCCCATAATTATCAAATCGCCATGAATGTACATACAGGTCTGCAGAGATGCGGAAAGAGCTGCAGGCTGAGATGGATTAACTACTTGCGGCCTGGCCTTAAACGCTGTGCCTTTTCTCTCGAAGAAGAGCAGTTGATCGTGCACTTACAGTCCATTCTAGGCCACAGGTTTCCTCTTTCTTCATTCCAGAACTCTCTCTCCTTTATTCTCTGATGTTTGAAGTAGTAAATGTTCACATGAGTCTCAGCTCTTCAGCCCATTAAGTTGGAGAATTCATGACATTGACATGACAATGACAACGCAGGTGGTCTCAAATTGCTGCCCATTTGCCTGGACGTACAGACAATGAGATCAAGAACTTTTGGCACTCTTGCCTCAAGAAGAAGCTCAAACTGAAACATTGTCTTCCCACCACTGAAAACAAGTGCAACAACTTCCCCTCCGCTTCCTTCTCTTACATCGAATCCAAGGCCAATAACATGGCAATATCGAATATCCCCTCACAATTCGATGATACAAGCAATCCCAATTTCGTATCTTCCCATGTTTATGATGCTTATACGTGGACCCACTCTGCGCAGAAGTTGGACCTCATACCTAAAAGGTACCTGTCGCTTATTGAGACCTTTAATGTAGTGACCTCCCTAGAAAATCAATATTCTTGTGGCGAGGATGTATTTCATTTAAAGTATGAACCAGTACACGGGCATAATAATTTGTTTCCAACTGATCTAGATTCCACCAACAACCAGATAACTTCTTCTTCCCAGCCCTGGATTGATTCAACATCTACTCAGACCAATGAGAGCTTTCATCAAGGTTTTTCTTTTCCAAGTATGCCAGCGCAAGGCCATACTTATAAGTCGACATGCGATTCATTAATAGACTCGTGGACTACATTGCCATATCATGAAGAGCCTGCCTCTGCCAGTAACGTTCTTGCCTGTAACATCACCGTCCCTGCTGTTGTTGACATCAGCGGTACCATGAATGGCAAAATTGAAAACGATGGCCATTTCATTCATTTTGCCAATGAGATCACGATCGACAATTCGTTGTTCACACCATCTTCTCAAATATCCACATCTATCCCTTCTCATCCCTATTCAAATGCCGCTGGTTTTACGGATGTTTATCCAGGAGCTTATATAATGGAAGATTATGTAGCCCATGAGCAATGCCCACCACCTAATTCTCTCTCCCAATTTGGTGCGCTAGAAGGCATATGTGCTGAGGTTGACCAGTACTCTGGCATTCAGGCTCACGGTACTATTGATGGGAAAAAACATGTAAATCTGATACCTGAAGAAGTAAATTTTGGCGAACCAACTTATATCAAGATTCATAGGCAGAACAGCGATCAGTTGCCTTGGATTGGGGAAGCGCAGGTTGGTGTTCGAATGGATTACTGAGGAATTCTGTTTGAAGAAGCCAAAGCACCAGAAACTGCTATAATTTTAGGAAAGAACATTTGAATAAAGTAAAGCCAGAGCAACTCTCAGTAATTCTGATGATGTGCTATTTGTTAAATCAGAAATGTTCTTACATACATATTTTTTCATATCTTAGGTAAGGTTTATATTCAATAACTTAATGACATTGTTTTGAAGTTATTACAATAAACTTTAGGAAAAATAATCTTTAGATGGAAGTAAAATAGATAAACTCTATTGATATCGCTAACAACGTTTGCGTTTTAAACGTGAGCGGTGACGGTGAAATATTTAAATAAAAAAACTCCAACTTTATTCACCGGAAAGTTCTCATTGATAACCGGTCAGTTCACACTGAATGCACATCCATAAAATATGTGAACAATTTTCTTTTTCAATCATATTGCGTAAGAGGGTTGATGGAACTGAAATGTATGTCATCCGTATGTTTCTTTCAAAGTGGTCATTTCACGAGTCTTTTCTTTTTATATGTTTGGCTGATAGACCCAAAAGAAAACTCACGCCAAGTTGAAGAATTTTCGAGTCCTAAATTTCTAACCAATTCGCACCCGAGTGGGTGCACACATCCAATGTATGGGTGTGATAATACTGTTGCCATAGATCGATAGATTCCATCTCCATTCTCTGACAGTGGCACATGGTTTTCATTCGGTTGTCAAAGGAAAGCTGTGGCTACCCAAAAGACTACATAGGATGGTCATAGCTTGAGTTTAAACACTCTATGGCGCGAGAAACTAAAAATAGAGGTTATAGAAAACTTAGTGAAGCGACTTGACCAGCCAAGAGGCAATTTATGGAGATTATAGCAGGTTGATTAAAATTGTACAGAACGATAGAGTTTTTTAAAGGTTAATGCACACTCAGGAAGCCTGTACAAACAAAATAAAATATTATTTTTGCACGTTATAGCATGGCAAGGAATTCAACAATACAATGAGGGCAAGGCTCATCAGTGTTTATATTTACTGGTACAACCTAATTCAATGCTAATCAAGTTAGAGCTCTGAATTGTCCAATTTGAAGTAAATAATACTTGACATAAAATAGAAAAATGGAAAATATCTCAATTTAATTAATATTGTCGGAGATTAGCTTTTCTTTGGGATCTGTTGTTTTATTTAAGCATATAGATTAACGTTTGTGTAAAAGCATTTAACTTCTACGACTGATTAAGTAAGTAATGAAAAATATACTCCAAACCATTTAGTGGGTATTGTTTCGTAGATGTTGTTTTATGTAAGCAGTATATGCGTTAAAGCTTGTATTCAAATTTTCAACGTGAAAGGCTAGAGAACTTAATGCTATTAGTAGAAAATGATTCGATGAAATGGGATTTCCGTTTGATATATGGGATGATGAGTGGTCAAATACAGTCATGGATAGGAAAATTTTATCTTTGTGGATTCATGTCCTTTTTAGATCGTATGGTTTCTATTGCAAAAATAATTGGTGCAATAAGCCAATTATGATAGGATGGAATATTTTACGATTGTAAAGAATTGTTATAAAAACAAGTATTTATAAATGTAAGTATGAATTGAGATAAATTAACTTTCATTGTATTTAGAGTTTTATTATTTTCTAATTTGTTCCACGTTCATTTATGTTAGAATAAAACATATTTATGATATTACCCAATAGTTATTAAAATAATAATGAAAAACATTTATATACACTTGCTAGAATATTACATATTTATGATATTATCCAATAGTTATTAAAACAATAATAAAAAACATATTACATTTTACTCAATTTTATTTTATTTTTTTTCACCTTCTCAATTTTTCACTTATATTTTTTTTAAGAAAATAGATTTGATTACGACGCCATGGGTGCAAATAACTTTGATTTATAAAGCTTGATTGAATATCTTTGGTTTTCTCTTCTTGCTACTAATCCTTTCTCAAGATGTATGTCTTCATGTTTTTGTAACTCCAACCAAGGTTGTAGAAAGCTCTTGTATATTCTTTAGTAAAATTTCCATTAACATATTACCTCCATATTATATAGTTTGTAATTTCTCCAATTGTACCAGCCTATCATCTAACACTTCATGAATCCAATAATATTGAATATCAATGTGCCTTGTCTTAGAATGATATGTTGAGTCTTTTTCTAGATGAATAGCACTCTCACTATCAAAATGAAACACATATTTATCTTGTTTTATTCCCATCTCATGTAAGCATCCAAGACATCTCTTTGTAGGCTTCTATGGAAGCTATGTATTTTGGCTTTGTTGTTGTGAGGGATGATACTTTATGCAATCTAGATATCTAGGACATTGTTGCACTTGTAAAAGTATATAAATAACTTGTGGTGGAATTTCTAGTATCCACATGTCAAGCCATATTTCCATCTGTGTCAACTTTAAGAACAATATTAGTATTAACAAAACATAAACCATAATACTAGTACCCTTAGATACCTCAAAATCCACTTTACCACTTACCAATGTTGTTTATTTGGATTTGCAAGTGTAAGGTCCTTATAACATTAGCGTAGCCCCCATGTTGTTATTGTTGTGACCCATCGAAATCAACTATTATTATTTCTCTACACTTACATTATTATTGTTATGTAGGCCCTAATTACATTTTGACCATTTAGACTCCTATATATACCAAGGAGGTCTACTAATCATAGCTAAAAGTATGAAAGCGTTGTGGCCCCTAGTCTCCCACAACCTAAAAGGTTGAGGCCACAAAAAATGGAGGAAAAAAGAGCAAAAGGTCTTTTTTACAATTTTGATATCAAATACACTAAAGGTTATTAATGTGCTGAGAATAAATTATTTTACAGAAATAGTGAAGAGGAGGAAGAAAAGAACATGAAAGATCAAAAGCAGAAGATATACATGAGGAACCATACCTAGGGGTTGAAAAAGAAGAAATGAATCCAACCATATCTCAAAACTCTTTGGCGGGGATTACCACTCCTTAAACTATAACAATAGAAGGATATATCAAGAACAAGAAGGTAATAGTGCTAATTGATTCAGGTAGTACCCATAATTTTATTTATTTTAAGATTGTCAAGGATTTGAATTGCTTTCTATATTTAGCACATGAGTGTCAAGTGAATTTCTTAGGGAAGTTCCATGACTATAAATTTCTTAGGGAAGTTCCATAACATCATTCTATCCATGATGGAATATGTATTGAACAGTCCAATGCTCTCCGTTCAAATGGGTTGTCTTGTTGTTGTATTAAGAGTCTAATGGTTACAATCTTTGGGGATGTCAGTTTTTAATTTTGAAGAACTTTTCTTAAAAAACATAGGAAGGAAATAAAATTGAATTAATGGGTATCGTAGGGATACCTCACAAGGTAATCATCTCCATGGAAACAATTTTGAATAAGGAGCAATGAGGGGAAATTGAAAAAATATGCTTACTAGATGTTAAAATAGCTAAGTCGTCAATTTCTTTAGATCTCCAAAGAGTCTTTGATAATCATTCTAACTTATTTTAGACTTACAAAGATCTCCCACCTATTAATGATCATGAATATCCAAATCACTTTCATTCTAGGAAGTGTTACTCCAAACATTAGACATTACAAATATACTTATGCCTAGAAGAGTGAAATTGAATATGTCATTGCAAAAATCTCATAAGAAGGTATAATTAAGCCTAATAAAATTTCTTTCTCTTCTCTAGTAGTATTGGTGAACCATAAATATAGATCATGCCATATGTGTCTAGATCATAGATAGCTCAACAAGTTCACTATGAAATAAAAATTTCCCACTCCCATCGTTGACGAATTGTTGGATTAAATACATGGAGCAATTTACTTCAACAAGCTGGATCTTCGTTCAACATATCATTAAATTTCAAAAACAACATTCATAACTCATAAAGATCATTATGATTTTTTGTCATGCCTTTTGTCCTCAGTAATACACCTTCAACATTTCAAACTTTGATGAATTCCACTTTAAAACCCCTTCTTAGAAATTTTTTGTTAGTATTTTTAATTCATATGCTAATCTAGAGAAAGTCTTGGAAATATAATGTTCAACATGTTGATAGGGTGCTCAAAGTATTAGAGGAGGGATAATTGTATGAAAAAATCTGCAAATGTTTGTTTGGGGTATATGAAGTGGAATATTTTGGTCATATTGTATCTCATGAGGGTGTTAAGGTAGATGCTAAAAAAATTAAAGCCATGAAGGAATAGAAAATCCCCACAAAATTAAGGAATCTTCAAGGATTTCTTTGGTTCACATGGTAATATCACAAGTTGATTAAGAACTATTGGAAAATAACGGCACCTCTAACAAAATTATTGAAGAAAAACACATTTTTTGGACTCCAGAAGAAACTAGGGCCTTTGATCATCTTAAATATGCAATGTTAGGAGCTCTGATCTTGGCTACAATAGATTTCACAAAAACCATTTATTTTAGGATGTGATTCCTCAAGAAATGACACTAGTGTTGCTTTAATGCAAGAAGGATGACCCATTGCTTTTAAAAGTCATCCAGTCAAGGGAATTATTTAAATAAACCTATTTATGAGAAGGAAATTTTGGTAATACTACATGTGATGAAGCAATGGTACCCTTACTCAATGGGAAGACATTTCAAGGTAAAAGAAAATCACGATAGTCTTAAATACTTCTTGGAACAAATATTATCCTTTGAAGAGAAACAAAAATGGGTAACAAAGATGTGATGTTATGACTTTCAAATCATCTACAAAAAGGGAAGGGAAATCTTTTTGCAAATGTACTCTCAAGAAAGCATTAGGATGTGGAGGCATTTCTTTGTGTCACTTATGTTATCTGTCCTGATTGGATAACTTATGCAAGGGACGAATGGAACACTACTAAAGAGGTGTGGAAACCCATTCAAAAGTTATAACAAGATCCTAGTGCGTTTTGGAAAATTCTCTAGAAAAATAATTCACTATTGTACAAAGATTGTTTATCTTTATGTAAGAAGTCCCAATTAAAACAAAAGGTTCTCTTGGAATTTCAAACCTATCTTATAGGATGGTATTCAAGATTTTTAAAAACTTACCAAGTGGTCAAGAGGGATTTTTTTAAGATGGACTTAAATATGATATTTAGAAGTCTGTGGAAAAATGTTTGGTTTGCCAACAAAATAAAGTTCAAGCAATTAATACCCTATATCTTTTACAACCATTAGCTATTCCAAGTCAGCATTGGTAGGAGGTCTCAATTGATTTTTTCACATGTTTATGTAAGTATGAATGAAATAATGTCTTGATGGAGTTAGTCGATAGACTTACATAGTATGCACATGTTTGTGAACTATCTTGTCCTTTTAAAAATAGTACAATCTCTACTGCATTTATGGAAGAATTTCAAAAGGTACAAGGAAATCCAAATATTATTGTAAGTGATAAAGATCTCATTTTCACTAGATTTTTTTGGACAAAATTATCTTCTTGTCTTTGTACTCAATTACCTCATGGTTCATCTTATCATCCTCAATCTGATGGGAAAATTGAGATATTGAATAAATTTTTAGAAGGATATATTCATTGCTTTTTATCTAATAAATGATTACAATGGGTCAAATTGTTACCCCTAGTTGAATGGTGTTATAACACTTCCTTCCATATCGCAACAAAAATGACACCATTTATGGTGCATTATGGATATAATCCACCGTCTATCACATCATCTTTAAAAGTAAATTCTAAAGTTCAAGTAGTGCAATATAACATCAAGCATAAACCACAAGTTCTCCATCTCTTAAAGGATAACCTAACTCTAGCGTTGAATCAAATGAAATAATAGGTAGATCAACATTACTACGAAAGAAGTTTTTATGTAGAATATTGTCTATTTTTATGGATACGACCAAACAAACAAATGTCCCTCAAGAAAGCTAAGAAGGATAACAAATTATCACCCTAGTACTATGGCCCTTACAAGGTGTTCGAAAATATTGGTGTTATGGTATAAAAATTGTAGTTTCCTACATCTTTGCGAGTACACCTAATTCTCCATGTTTCATCCTTAAAGAAGGTTACAAGTGAAAACCTCGTAGTTCAAACTATGTTTCCATAACTTAACGAGTAAGGAAAAAATAGATTGGAACCTAAAGTAATCCTGGAAACAAGAATCAGGAGCTATGAAATAAATCAATTTAAAATTATCTCATTGAGTGGAAGAACTTACCCGTTGAAGATTCCACATGAGAGGATGAGTAGTTTATAAAAAAGCGTTGATAACTACTCAAGCATTGAGTATAACACTTTGTTGAAGGATAGGGGCATGTCAGGTCCCTATAATATTAGTGTAGACCCTTTATTATTGTTGTTGAGCCCCATTGAAGTCCACTATTTTTAATGTTTCTCCCTTACTTTATTATTGCTATGTAAGCCCTAATTATATTTGACCCTTTAGACTCTTATATATACCAAGGAGGCCTTTCTCATTTGGATCATCTAAGAATTGTTCATTTATGTGATCTAAAGGGAGGTTTCCCCCTTGATGTGGCTTATTATCTATACATTGATATATCTTTTATTACGTTTATATGCTATTTTGAACTTGATACATAACATCGAGGAACCTGCTCACTACTCGCATAGAATGTGCATTTCCTAGATGAGTACATACCATGGCATACATGAACCTACCAACTGCTAGAGCATATGGGATTTTAGTCATTTATTACTTCTTTTCATCATAAGGGCACAAATCAACACTGTGCTTGAAGTGTGATTCCAAGACTGTACCAACTAGTTTGTCATCGTTCATATTGAACGTGTCTAACACCTTTTCAACATATTTTTCTTGTTATAGACACAATTTTTTTTTCTATCTATCATGTATAATCCTCATTCCCACATTTCTCATGCTGGATCTAAATCATTCATTACAAATTGGCTTCCCAAATCATTTTTCAACTTATTAATCATGTTCGTATTATGTCCAACAATTAGCATATCAACCACATACACTTTGGTATAATATATCTTTATTGGACATACCTATTGATGTAGTCATGATGATCATCCTCCATTCTTGTGAATCCGTGTTCTAGTAGAAACGAATCCAAGTTCTTGTACCATTGATGAGGTTCTTGTTTCATCCCATAAAGGCTCTTCTTCAACTTTCAAAAAAGTTTCTCTTTACCATTTACCTTGAATCCTTCTCGTTGTTCTGTATAAATTTCCTCCTTCAATTCTCCATGGAGGAAAACCATCTTCAAATCTAATTGTTCATTCCAATTGTAAAGTAGTAACGTAACTAAGGACAACTCTTATGGAAGATATTTTAACAATAGGTGATTTTTTATTTTGTAAAGTCAATACCTTCCATTTTTGGAAAATCATTTCACCACCAGAATTACTTTGTTTCTTTCCTTATTCTCTTCACATTTATGTTTAATTATGTATACCCATTTATTTTTCAGTGAATTTATTTCTTTTGGAAGCCTCACTCACTCCAAAATTTTATTTTCCAAGAGAGAGTCCATTTCTTTCATCCACTTTTTGCTAGTTTCCATTTCACATAATTCTTTAAAACAATGAGGTTCACCTTCATCAGTTAGAAAACTATCATTTGAGTGGTCATACCTCATTTATGGGTTATGACGCCTAGTAGACTTGGAAACCAACTATGGGGGTGCGCTTTCTAGTTCAAACTCCTATAATTATTGTTCTTATTGTCCATCATTTTCCACTTGTTGAGCATATTTTCCTTGAATTTGTTGCCTAGATTCTGGTAATGGTCGATATTGTCTAGTTGTTCTGTAAACATGTCAACAATTTTCTTCACCTCCATATCACCTGCAAGCCTTTTATACATCTCAAATTCATTGAATATTACATCCTCACTTCTAATTATTTTCTGATTAACTGGATCCCATAGGAAATAACCAATGTCACCATTCATATATCCGAAAAAATATATATATATCATTGATTTATCATCTAATTTGGTTCTATGTTCTTTGAGAATATGCATAATTGCTTCATATCCAAAACATTTTAGCATAGAACAATTTACATTTTTACCCATCAAAACTTCTTTTCGAATACCACCATATCAAACTCTAGAAGGTAATTTATTGATGTGATAACAAGTTTTCCTTATTTCTTCTATCTAGTCTAGAATTTGACAACATACTCTTCAGCTTCTCGATAATAGTGTGATTCATCCTTTCTGCTATGCGATTATATTAGAGATTTCCAAGAACATTCTTCTCATGATTGATGACAAACTTATTACAATAACTTTTAAATGCATTGGTTTAATATTCACTAGCATTATTTGTCCTCAAACACTTGAGAAATTTATTAATCTCCCTTTAAATAAGAACATGAAATTTTTGAAATTTATAATAGAATGCACATTTATGTTTCATAGGTAACCCCAAACCTTCTTGGATGCATCATCTATGAATGTAATGAAATATGAGGCTTCTCTTAAATACTTAACATTCAGTGACCAAAATTCATCAAATTCTAATAATTCTAATAATTTTTTTTCCTTTCATGACCACGTATCATAAAACAAGATTTCCATTGGCTACCATAAATATAATGTTCACAAAGATATAGTTCGTAATATCTCAAACCTAGAAGTAGACTTCTACCAACAAGAAATTTTAGCCCCTTTTCACTCATGTGGCCTAAGTTCTTATGCCATAACTTCGATGAGTTTTCTTTCTTTTGCAATAGAAGCTACATATAATATCTCCATTTTTTCCCTCACTCTATATGAGATTCCTATCTTGTACTCTTTACCCAGCACCAGTGGCCCTTTAGTAGTTCTCCAACCACCTTTCTCAAAAGTTGTGGAGCAGGATTCATCATCCAATCGTCCCATAGAGATAAAACTTATATGCATCTATAAGAAACATCTAACCTATTTTGGAAAGTTACTTTGTTCATATTTTTTCCATATTTGAACTTTCCCCACTGAAGCAATGTTACAAAAAACATTATTTACTAAATATACTCTGCCATGATCAACTTCTTCATATGTAATAAAAGTATTTTTCCATGGGGACACATGGTGATATGTCGTAGAGTTAATAGCCAACCAATGCTACTAATATACATATATAAACAAGCTTCTATTGAAATGGTAAATATCCTTCTTGTGGGAAAATCTGGGCAGATCAACCCCATAGGGAATCAAATCTCACTGACCAAACTATTAGGGCCTCACCCCAAGGGCGTTGAGGAGAATTGACCATGTGACCTCCCGATCAGGAAGGCACTTAACAACAGGGACTCAACTATTTGAGCTAATCCTTGGGGCTTATTGAAATGATAAATATGAAATAAGTTTCAGAAGATATAATAGTGGTCTCACCTTCATTTTGCTACCTAATTTTTTTGTGTTGATTGACTTTTTTTCCTTTCCCTCCTTTTTTTCATTCTTCCAAAAGAAACAATCCTCTTTCTTGTGTATTACTCTTCCACAATGAAAATAAGTAAGTCTTCTAATTATTGATTTCTATCTTCCTCTTGATTTTGAATGTTAATGTCTGTTATGTTCAATTTCCCTTACATGATCAACTAATCATAGAGTTTCTCCTCTCTCGTTTCGACAATTTATTTTCATTGCAAATCTGCATTCATTAAATTTCTACTAGAATCATCAAACTTCACGATTGTAGTAGGTTGTGAAGTTATCATAGTTACTATCAATTCTCCCAGCTATTTGGCATGGAACACATGAGTAAGATAGCTTTTATCTCATCGTCCAAAATATTTTTGCAAGGGGAAAGCTTATTGATAATTATATTAAATTCTTTCAAATGCTTTGCATCTAAAGCACCCTCCACCTTCATGTTATGCAAATTCTTCATCAAGAAGAATTGACGTGAAGTCATATTTTTCCCATACAAATCATGTGGCTTAATTCATATACCTTTTGTGTTATTCCCACCTACTAAATTAAAGTAGACACTCTTTGTTGTAGTACTGGCCTTCCTATCCAAACACATCCAAGCTTCATCTGCCATTATTGAGGAAATTTTCTCCACTTATTTTTTTGAAAAATAATGATCCTTTAGAATCATAATATCCTCTATTTGTGATTTACATATGTAGAAATTATCCTTATTCATATTTTCCATATTGTTTTATATATTGCTCTCCATAGTTCCTAGCTTATATATCGTGAAACTCTGATACTAGTTGTTAATAAAAGAAAACAAAAAAAATAAATTGAAAAATGATATATTTAATTCAGTAGACACAATATTGAACTAAAAATTCTAACTCATACAATGTACACAAGGTTTACGTGGAAAACGCCAAGGATGCATAGAATAGAAAGTTTCAAGTCATGGGTTTTTGTTTATCACTTGAATTTCCTATTCCGGGGGTGAGATTTCTAGTAGTTTGGGTATTTTAGCTCCTTCTATGCGACCTTTGGTCGTTTGTGGTGGTTAATTAAGAGAACTTGGGCTCCCAATTCTTGGTTCAACATTCATTGGAATTTTCTCATTTCTCTTTCTTTTTATTTTTTTATTACTATATTGCAAAGGTCTGTTGTGTCGAGGCCCTGGTTTTTTAGTCTATGGGTTTACTTTTGTTATGCATTGTATGTGTAATAAGTCTTATAATCTGTTGGGTTTTGCCCCTATGGAATTACTTTACATGGAAAAGCTTATTGTCTATAGGTATAGAATTTAGGGCATTCATTTTTGTCCTTATGTGTCTTTTATAAGTCGTGTTGCTTCTATGGTTCATCCCTGTTGCCTATCCTTATCAGTGCTTATAGCTCCAAGAAAGGAAAGGCCCTATAAAAGAGGTGGTGGAGGTTATTTTGGGAAAAGAAAGGATGTGCTCCTTTTCTATGACTCGGTGGCCAATTCCTTTTATTCACTACCCCTGGAGGTTTCTACAGATATTTTGGATATTAAAATTGTCGAGGTTGGAGGTTTCCTTATGGTTCAGATTATAAATTAGTTGGTGTGAAGAAAAAATGGCTTCCAAATATTGGTCATTTTCTGAAAATAAAGTTGAGTATATTAATTTACTTGGTATTGAATCAATAGGCTACAATTTTTCTCCATCTCCTGTTCAAGGAGAAACATGAGGAAAATTATAATGTTTTCTCGTCTATAGAGGATATTAAGAGGATGGTTCGTAACATACGTTTCTATTTGACCAATGTAGATTCTTGTTTGGTGTAAGTGAAAGCTTTCTTGGTCAATGATTTGAGATTGAGCAACCTAATTGATCCCCCAGCTAATAGTGTGCATAGACCAACTTTGATCTCTTCTGACAATGATTTGTATGGGGAGGACAAGTGAGGGGAGGTATATTTGGATTTTTTTTGTTAAATTTATTGGCTCTGAATTTTTTAGTGATATATGGTATCAATACTGGTGAAGAATGTGTTATTACAATTAATGGATATGGTGGATTTAATCTTATTTGTGCTCATCTGGGAGTTATTTTAATGTTTAGTGGTTGGATGACATCTCACTGATGCGTAATGTTTTCAATCCTCTCTCTCACTGACTGTTAAATTTACAGAAACATATTGCATTTTTCTTTCTATCTAACTTCTATGAGACATCCTGGAGTCATGTTTTGGCTCACCTTTTGTCTCGACGGGACTACAAGAATGTTTTATGCTTTCTTTTGGAAGTGTTTCTTTTGGGGTCCTGAGTTGTTTCATTGTGTGTAGGAAAGGTTGGAAGAATATTCTAGAAGGAACTTAATTTATTTACTGATGTGTCTCTCTTTGTTGGATATGTTTATGGGAATGGGCCATATCGTTGAGTGATATTGTAATTTCTCTGGTTTTGGACATGCTTGAGGTTGTACTAATGATGCAAATATTGTTTTGATAATTGAATATATAACTATCTATTTACAATAGAAAAGATCAAAAATTCTATTTTCCCAATCGAGAAGTCCTAAATCTATAATGTCAATAAGTAAAAATATTAAATGGAAAACCATTTTTTGATAAAATTGAAAGAACTATTATATAAATTAGAATTATAAAATAACTGGGAATAAAATTTAAAATCAAAGAAAATTCTGAAACTCCATGATGATATGGGCTTGACTTCACCAAAAATGTTATCTCATTTCGTTGGTGAGAATAAAAAACCGCGTGGTTTATTAAATAGGAGAAGTGTATACAAACACGTGATAATAGCATAGTATATATTAGAGTATTTGCAACATTCACCTTATCCATAATCACTTATGGAGACTAACTACCACATTGTGACTATCTTCTCACTCAAGGTAATGGTAAGTTTTTGGAGATGTACTAATGCCTATTTCTTTTGGTGTAATAAAAACCTCATCATGGTATACTACAAGCTCTTTCTCATTTTTCATTTTTTTTAGATTTTTATTATAAACATTAATCTCTTTGTATAATATTGTTATTCTTGGGTGTTTTTTCACTTTGAAATGGTATGAAAGCCTTGCCCCTGTTCAATTCCCTAGGTTGCGTCTGAGGGTAAGTGTTGGAGTAATTGTCATGCTCACCTTATTGGGAATCAATTACATGGCCTAAGTGCCCCCTTGCAACATGGGACTAATCGCCCACTCAGGATAATGGTGAGAGTTTGGATATTTACTAATACCTAAGAGTTTTGATATATATATATATATATAATTTTATTTTTTTTGGTAGGTAAGCACCCACGAGAGATTTGAACCAGTGACCTATTGCAAGGAGTGCCTTAACAGTGCACCCATTCACTGTCAAGCTAATGCTCCATGGGAATACACATATAATCTTGAAAAAAGGTGTAAAAGTTTAATAAAAATAAAAAATTCAAAGAGTTATAATATTTAATTAGATGCTTAATTTTAAACATGTTTATAAATATTGGAAAGGTTATTTGAAAAAGGAAGTCATTAAAAGTTTAAAATGTAAGAGTATTTATTTCATTATTTTACAAAATTACACATACATGAATTAAGTAATGTAATGATCAAATGTGAAATACTTTTAAAGTAGTTTTATAAGTGGAAAAAGAGTTATTTTAAAGTAGTTTTATCTCTTGGAAAAACAGTTGAACATAATGGGGTGCATACCATACATAAATATTAAGCAATGAAATTTGCATTAACCTCATAATAGTTTCTACATTGTAGCCCAAAATGAACATTTAAAGATGCAAAAACATGTTAGTGAAAATATTTTTTTGATAATACGTTGAAGGTTGAAGCAAGAACGAGCAAGGATAATCTAGCAAAAGGTATTACTTCACTGATAACATTAATGTTGGTGAATGCCATAAGAAAATAATATGAAGGCCTTTTGTACATTGGTTAATGTGTCAATCATGAAGAATGAGAGGACACTTAAAAGAAGATATAGAAAATTAATCAAGCTTTTGTCTAAAAATGTAAATGTGGGATAGTGGGAGAACATTGGGCAGTGATCACAGATAATGGTTCGAAGTTTCTTTTTAGAGATTTTCACATTCTATTTTATTTCATTTTGAATAAAGATATGAATTTCTGTATGAAGAAAAGCTAATAAGAGAAAATTAAATTCTACAAGAAGAGCTATTTAAAGTAGTTGTGATAGTTGAGAAATGTACAAGTTAAACAAGGAGGCTACAAAGTAGCAAGTCCTTATCAATTTAATGAGTGGAGATGGGAATGAAGAGTATACTAAACCACTATTATGTTCAAAGTGAAATGAATGGAATTGGGAATATTAGAGCTGAAAGTGCAATGAATGGAATTTCACAAAAATTGAAGAGAACAAAATGATGGAGCAAAGGACTACTCTTCTCATTATTATGAATTAGTTAAATGAGATTACATTGGAAACGTCACTAATAATTGACTGGAGTGAAACTCAACTAAACTAGACTAACTCAAACTTAACATGGACACTTGGAACGACTGTTTTGACACCTAGCAGGTGGTTGGAATTAGATTCTCTAACACTCCTCCTTAATTACAACCACACAAAAATTCAATTAAAAATTTTGTTGGTTTATGTCTCAGCTAGGCTTACAATAAAAAAAAAATTACTTCAACTACATTTACTTTTCTTCTTCTCTTCTTCCAAATCTCATACCCTCTAAATTGTTTCAACATTTTCTTCTTGTTGTAGGCTTCAAATTTTAGTTTCTTCATTTGTTGGTGTAGGTCTTCTATTTTTCCAGGTTGTCTGAGAATGTCCTGGACTTCTTAAAAAAAAAAACATGTTTGTGGACTGCTACCACACATAATCTTTTCTTGTGTTATTTCATCATCAATCTATTGCAACGTAAGACCATAATACAATTTCATCTCTTTAGGACTCCAATACCTGAAAATCTGATTGATGTCCTCATCAAAGATGTCTTCAACATGAATTTCGACAGCTTCTATGCAGATTTTATCAAGGGATGGTGTTGCAAGCCGTGCTTGAACTAAGGTTAACTCTTCTTCATAATCATTTTGTGTACCTGCACATTGGAAGTCAATGTTAGAATTAAAAATATTTTTAAGACCACTTTGGTTTTGTTCCTTCTTCTCTATAATGAGAGCTTTCACCTATTGTGATTCCTTCTTTGCTTCAGCCTCTATCTTCTTGTTCTCTTTTTCAACTTCCTTCTTTCTCTCTGTTTATATATATTTGTCTTTGTTTTTGACTCTATCTCTTCACCTTTTGTACTAAGTTGTTCTGTCGCAGTCAAGTTTTCTTCCACTGACTCAAGTGGGCTTTTCTCACTGAATAACATGACATTGGTATGATGCTTTTGTTAGATCATCTGCAACCATTCATCATTAGTCAAAAAATATTCATCAAACTTTACATCAACAACATTAATTACTGGATTTACCATAGTATTGAATTCTCCCATGGTAGTTTCACTGTCATTAGCAAGATCTGTTTCTGGATTCACCAAACTTTCATCAGCAAGATATGTTGTTGGATTCATCAAATTTGCATTAGAAAGTTGTGTTGTTGGATTCACCAAATTTCATTAGCAAGATTTGTTATTGGATTCACAAAATTTTTATCAGTAAGCTCTGTTGCTGTATTCACCAAATTTTCATCAGCAAGCTCTATTGCTAGATTCACCAAAAGTTCATTAGCAAGCTCTATTGCTAGATTTTCCAAATATTCATCCACTTGTGGATGTGCATAGTGGGATTCAACAAGTTTTTCTTCTAGATGTACATATACTACTATATATCCACCTTGATATTCAACTTGAGTACTCCCCCTTACACCAAACTTCCTCTCAAGGGTATCCCAGGCCTCCTTGGATATCTTGGCATGTGAAATCATGGGAAGAATGATGTCATCTAAACATTCTTTTATGCATGTCAATGCAAAGGCATCATTTCGCCCCTTCACTTTAGCCTCTTAGCTTTTCCCATTTGTTGAGTGTTGGCTCTCTATGACTCAACAAGAGAAACAAATTGTAGACACTGCATCTAACTACAATAAAAATTCCGCTTCTTCTTGTTTTCCACAAACAAACGAGTCTATAATTTTTTTAAAACAATGCTTTCTCAAAAATTTCAAAAATCCTTAGAATATTTTAATGTTTCCAACAATTTTGAACAACACCCTCTTTCTTTTCAAATCTTTTTTTAAATCTTCAAAAAAAATTCCATATAATAAGCTCTATTTCTAATACCATAGACTCTTTTTTTTTTAAATCTTTAGCCAAAAACACTCCTCTTTTTTTTTTTTTTTTAAACAAAATAATCTTTTAAAAAACTTAGAAACTCATTAAACATTAGCCTTCAAAAAAATACTATGACATAAGAGAATGAAGAATTTGAAATATGATTTGTCGACTTTCTTAAAAAATTCGAGGGTCCTTTGAATTTTTTTTAATCTTCGACAACTATACCTCTTTCTTCGTGAGTTGGTGTAGCTCCTTTTTCTTTTGTAATATTATGGGTAATGCTTTGTGGGATGAGGACAACCCACAAAACTAATGAAACTAATGCAACTCTTAAAGTTTCTCTTCCGTATCAATAATGCATAACACTTCTTCTGAACTTCTGGGTTGTGTTGATAACCCTTTAGTTTGACTCTTGGACTGTGTTATTCTCATACAGCACAAAAAAATGCAACACTTTGAAGTGCACACTTCCAAATTTTTCTTACCTTTCAATGACTTTGCAACAACCTCATTTTCTACAGTAAGAGGCGTCACATGGCTACCTCACTTTGCTACGTTCTATTTTTTTTAGAGTACACACACATGAAATGTTTCTCTCAAGGATTCTTATGAAACCTCACCTCTTCTTTTATGTTACTCTCACTTCTCTCACATTACTGCTCTTTCAGGGAGTCTCATGAAAACTATCTCTGATACCATGACAAAAATTGAAGAGAACAAAATGATGGAGTAGAGGACTACTCCTCTCAATATTACTAATTAGTTAAATAATATTACATTGGAAACATCTCTAATAAATGATTGGAGTGAAACACGACTAAAATGAACTAACTCAAACTAAACAAGGACACTTGATGGATTATTTTGATACCTAGCAGGTGGTTAAAATTAGTTTCTCCAACACAATTATGAATATAAAAACAGAAGTAAGGATAAAATCAAGACATCAAAGTCAGGTCACTTAATGTTCTTGACCAAGATGTTGAAAGTTACTTAACAATCAGGTCTGAGTTACAATTTATACACATGACTCTTTGAAACAATAGGGGAAACGTTATTAATTTTTCACAAGTTCATTGGATGAGAAGACATTCATTGAATATTTATCTACTGAGAAAATTATAAGAGTTCTCGTTACCTCACGAGAAAGTTAGAGAAAAATTTTGATTGAAGGGAGATGCATCCTAAGTATTCAACAATAACAAATGTTGACCATTTCTCGAGGCTCATAGAATTTCAGTCTTTTATATTTTCCTTTCTATATGACACTTAGGGAGTGTGATATTGTTAAGTTTTAACATATTTTACAACAATATATATCATAGTTACACAGGTACCACTCTAAGGCATTGAAGAGCACGTACTCGAAGCTCCCTTAGTTTTGGGAGCTTGGAAGCTGATCAAAAACACTCCAAAACGGTCGGGAGCTTCAACGGGTACTTTGCAGTTTTTCGGGAGCTTCACCACAACCAATTTTTGACGTTTTGGGACCTTCACTACAATGAAAAAGTGAAAAAATAGGTGTATTTGACGTTTCTAGCTTCAGTGCTGCTTAAACTGATGGAAATGTGTGAAGGGAAGGGTATGCCACTGGGTTTAGATCTAGATTTGGGTCTCAAACTAAGAGAAACAACACCTTTATGGAAAACCCTTCTATCCAAATGAAGATGAGGCCCCTCGCCAATCATGATCTTTGTCATTGAATTCTCCTCATATATGTGGATGGCAGATGGATATAAAAGAATTTAGGAAGATTGTTGGCCATGGGAAAAACCATCATTATCACCTTAACTGAATGGAATAAGGATGTAATACTAATGAAAAAAGGCTTAAATTATGAAATATAAATATTATTAAAAAAAATAAAATTTCATATTTATTTAAGTATAACATATATATTAACTTGGAAATTTATAATTTTATTTATATAAACTCTTTTTAAAATAATGTTGGATTTAAACTCTATTGTTTTAATTTTTTTAATTACTATTAATATATATTTTATGTTTTCTTATATCTATTTTAAATAGATGTGTATATATATAATATTGGTGAGGTTACATCAAGGGTGAAGAATTGAACCAATGACTTAAAATATAGCATTGCATGAAATCACCTAATAATCAAGTAATAACAATCCTTTTTCTGGCTTGGGAGTTCTACATATTTCTTTGCATGGAAAGAATTTGATTGAGAAATTGTTGATGAATTAAAATTTTGATTTTTTTTTGTTTTACATATTTCTTTGCAAGATGGGATTTGATTGGAAAGTTTTCGATGAAAATAAATTTTTTATTGTATTTTTATTTTTTATATATATTAAATTTTAATATATTATATTATTGTCGCTCCCAATTTGATGTTTCCTGTAAATTTGGGCAATGCTTCTAACCTGTTAGGTTCCTATACCAATAGGAGTCATAATTTTGAATGACTAAGTTTAAGCCTTGTAATATTGTACATACCTTTGCTCTCTGCAAATTTTTTCCATATTAAAAAATTTAAAAATGTAAAGAGGGT
This sequence comes from Pinus taeda, assembly GCA_000404065.3. Lineage (NCBI taxonomy): Eukaryota > Viridiplantae > Streptophyta > Pinopsida > Pinales > Pinaceae > Pinus > Pinus taeda. Next base: position 94,409 of record APFE030764001.1, on the reverse strand, counting down.
ATGCCCTAAAAGAATAATCGAAGGACAAAAGGAATGAAAAGGTGAAAAAAAAGAAAATATATGAACCCTAGAAGACAAAAAGAGACCATGAAAGTGTGCAAGTCAAATTGCCACTACTATTTACCTTTTATGCATAGTAAATAATTGTGTGAAACTTGTTACTCATGCCACAATCCATGATAGTCAAAATGTTTAAACGTGGCTATTTCATGCTTTAAATTTCACGTTTATAGTTAGAGAATAAAATCTAACCAAACAGTGTAATCTTGGGAAATCATTAGATGGGTAAAGTGAATAAAAGGAGCTCATCAGTTTAATTTGATCCTTGCAGGATATAAGGTTAGAATTAGATAGTTTATTTTTTAAAGAAAATAACAATATTGATAAGGGTTTGCTAACCTAAATGAACCCAAATAAAGTGAAGAAAAAATGATAGGGTCAGTAAGTGGGTAAGTAGTAGAAAGGTTGCAGAAATGTCATGTGATTATACAAACGCACTTATGTCATCATATTAAATGCAATTTTCAAAAGTGCATAAGTAGAGGACAAAGAAAAACAATGGTTTACAATATGATTTACTTAACACCCCCTAATTCATTTTAACCCCTATGACACTTACTAACTTCCCTTTCACAATAAAAATATTAATACCTATAGTTCTTTAAGACAAAGAGGCTCAGAGGTTTTCTCTCACTTTTAGTGGGACCAGACCCTTGGCTTGATGACTTAAGGAGGAAAGGTGTTAAATTCCCTTATAAATCATTCATCCCCCTCACAAAACCCCTTTTACTAAGGTTAAGTTCTCTTGCCTAGGAAAACCCATTTATAAACATGTTTTATGTGCAAAACCCACCAAATACATTTATCCTCAGTACTAAGTGTATGGAACACGCGTAAGATTTCACATACCTAAGTACAAACACCCCTTCTGCTCATCTCACCCCATATTAACTTTTTAATTAAATATATGAAAATCCCGAAAAATCCATTTGCCTGAATATATTTAAATCCCTTATATAAATTAACTCCACCCCTTAGTTTATTTATAAACTATATTACTACCCCATATCCCACAAAATACATTAAAACCCCGCTCTTAGTCCCTAATCCATCATTACAATATGTCCTGATCCCTTAACCCTGGATTAGTCCTTAAAATAATTATAAAATCACTGAATTAAATCCCCACATCCCCCATTAATTCCCATCATTTACCCCCCCACAGCTTCACCTCCTGATCACCGTTGACCGTCCCCCCCAGCCACATCCAACGACCCATAATCGTATCGACCGCGCCCAATGTCTACCCTTTAACTTCCTGATAGAATAGTTCTCCTCCCGGCCCCAATGCTACGTGTCAAACGATGAATGGAATCGGGCTACCCCTCCTGAATATCACCTGCACCACAAAAGTGGTGTGATGGCCCTCCAAAATTGCTTACCCATTCATATGAAAACCATCATTGTTCATAAATTAGTGAACCTGGCAAAATTAACCGTTTTTCCTATAAAAGCCCAATTGCCCCTCTTTTCAGTCTTTTCGAGCATTTGCCTTTGATAACTCGGAAAGTCATTGTGACCTGTGCAAAGAGCAAATTCCCTCATAGACCTCCGCCATTGCTCCATAGATGTTGCAGACAGCCTAGCTCATCCATCAGTCCGTACCAAAACCGTACGAACTTATGCAACCTCCATCAATGACCAGTTACAATAAGTTTCATCCAATTCTAGGTATTTAACCTTGGAAAACCAACTTAGTTGTCAAAATCCAGTAATTCACCCTCATAGCACGGTTAATTAAGTAAAAAATATCAAATTCACTTTGAATTTTTAACACTCTTAGCCATAACCATTCTGCAAAACCTTCATTGCCCTAAAAACCTTGAATCACCCCCCATGCTCAAATCCACAACAATTGAGTATGGCTGCCCCAATTGCAATGGATGTAAGGCTCATCTCTACTCCTCACTTAGACTTGGACCACCTTCCTTTAGCTGATAAAGATTTCCAAATAAAGGATACCATAGTGCAAGAGCCCCTTCTCAAAGTCCATTGCCAAAGTAGGGATAGGTACCTCAACCATGTTCATGATATTGGCCTTTGGGAGTCAAATTTACCCAAGTACCAATTTCCCCAAGTCCACATTTTTCCTGAGATTGTCCACTATTCTCACACCAATTACATCCCCAGTCAGAGAGTAGTCATGTCCCAAACCAAACTGTACTTTTTACCATCATTGTTGAATGCATTAATTAAATGATGCATCTGCAACCAAGGCCAAACCTAACCCCACTCTCAATTGATGATGCAGCTGCAACCAAGGCCAAACCTAACTCCACTCTCAATTGGAGACCTATTAGACCTGTATCCAAAAATTAGCTCTGCAAAATTGGCCCAAATGTTCCAAACCTTCATTAGAGAAGAGAAACACATCCCTAAGGACTCCCCCCATATGTAGCTATTATTTTTGCCCCTTGGGGCTAGAATATTGTGCCCATGATATGTTGTGTGTTGGGTTACTCAACTAGTGAGTACATTGATGAAATAGTCCTTGCCTTCATGTCCATCTACACTCCCGGGAAACCTCCTCCTGTCGTTTATGATTATACCCAATTTATAGCTGATAGGATGCATGAGCAACTCCATAGAATGAACAATGAAAGAGTTTTCAAGTATTCCTCAGTCTTATATCATATGTTCTTATATTACCAACCTGATAAGTTCCCATTCAACCTTCAGAAGCTGGACACCAAAGGTCAGCCTAGGTCAATCATTTTTTTGACCCCATTGATCCACCAATACCATTATCCATACTCTTACTCTTATTTCATTGATTTATTTGTACATCCATTCACAGAAATGGTGACTGAAAGCCCTCCTCCTAGAATCAGTCTAGAAATAAAGAGAGTCCTTCAATTTTTTAAGCAGAGCAAAGTGGGTGACTGGTACCTTTACCAAAACCATAGAAAACTCAAGATATATGGTTGCATGCTTGCACCATATAAGTTGCATAGATACCTCCCCATGAGGTTTTTTTCCCTAGAATATTATAGACAAATCATCAATGCAGATGAAGTCAACTTCGTCAATGCCATGAAGAACGCTTATTTCAAGATAAAAGACAAACTAGGCCCCTTTCATATACAACTATAGGGAGGCTGGTAAAGAGGCATATTTGATATTATAGAACATGAAGTTCCAAAGAAACTTTGTTTGGAGATATGATCCTTTCGAAGTCATCTCAAAGAAGAGACAAAAGGTCAAGCCACGACCTTTCATTCACCATCCCATACCTGAAATAGAAGCATATTTAAATCAAACAGAATAGGTGGAAGGTACCCTAGTAGACCAAGACAACACTAGAGTAGACGTAGAGAATGCTCTAATCCATTTAGAAAAATAGCTTGATGAGAGCTCTTTTCTGTAGGTACCAGAAGAACCAGAAAGAACCAGGAGTACCCATCTGGTCATGCAGACTCTTCAGAATGAGGAGAATATCCCAAAAAGAAATAGAGAAGGGGCTTCCTCTTCACGAATGGCCACCTTTGATTTGTAGTAGGAATCAAACAAGAGGCAAAGGATAAATCCAACCTCTTAGCAAGAATATACTGAACAGTCAGCTGAGGTTACAAATACAAAAGCAAGAAGAAGTAGGCCTACCACTCCATCTGAAGGCATGCAATAGCCTTCCACATCACAAACTCAGATGTTGGAAAGGAAGCTTAGTGTTGAAGTGTCTTCCTTTAGAATGCTTGCTGACAAAGATCAGGATATCAAGGAGAGATACGAGGAAATCAAAGTCGGAAATGAGAGGCTTAAGGGCCAAACATATGCACAATACCTAAAGTTGACTCCCACCAATCAAATAAGGATAATGTTAGCCCTTAAAATTAAAGAGGGAAAGTTGCAGATGACTTTTGTTAAACCCACAGCTCAGCAGCCCAAGACAACATCAGATTTTAAGAAGGTGGATTTTGAAGTGTTGGCAAGGATATCCATATCATAGACCAGATTGAACCACACAAACAGGCTTGAGAGATGATATACTCCTCCTTGATAGGTAAAGCCATAGCTGCCCATCAGCTACAGAACTCTCTGAACAACATCTTAGCACAATTTTAGTTAGAGAAGGCCTCGTCACAAGCCAGGCATACAAGGATCAAGTCCTTAGAGGACTTAGTGATTGAATTGGGACATGATCCCAAGGATACAAAAGCTACAGAGCAACTTATTAAGAAGAAAAATGATGATATTGCTGCACTTAAGAGGAAATTGAAAATACCCCAGCTGCATCATCCTCAAACTCTAGAAGTCATAGAGAATCAAACCAGACATGAGGAGTTGATGGACTTAGTCATGAAGCTGAATGATTAACTTAAGGAGACAAATAAGGAGTTGGGTGCTTTAACTCAATTGAAGCAAAGCGGCTTGTCCATAAATTCAAAGGATGTCATCCCAATAGTATCCACAACAATTCCTTCTACACTGACAGCATCACTGGCGCCCACTGCTCCACCAGCCACAACATTTCTAGTAACAACAGAATCTACAACAACAACAAGTGCACAAGGAGAAAAAGCAGAAGAATTGATTAAAGCCATGGAAGAAATGTCTATCTAGGCTATAGATATGAAAAGACTAAATGAAAAGGTGGCAAGTTTGGAAATTGACTGCAAAATTTCCCAACTCAAGCAAAAAGAAGAAGCACAAAAAGCCCAGAGAATGGGTGAGAGAATCAAAATCCTAGAGAAGGATTTAACACTGGAGAAACCACTTGGTCAAACCAAGGAAATGTTGAATCCAAGTTATTTTTGAACAAACAGAGTTAGTAAAGGTAGCTAGAGAAACTATCTAGAAAGTAAAGGCGGAATTGGGAAATAAGCCTAAGGATGCAAATAGACTCATCCACTTCCTCAACAACAAGAATAGATATGAGCTCCATGAGCTAAACATAGAATATAGGACTCAGACCATTTGGAAAATAAGCAAGGTCCTTTCCGAAAGGAACCTTATGCTTAACTTAGAGGAAAAGTGCCACAATATGTAGATAGCCATCGATAGGTTCATCGCTAAATTCTTGATTTTGAGGGAAAAATGTCTGCCCAGTCCTATGGTTATCAGTGAAAAAGTCATGACACAGTTGGAATATGGTGATAGACTTAGAAATTTGGCTAAGGAACAAGCTAGCTCTTTATCCATAAAAGCATTGCCAACAGGAAAAGTGTTATATGACACATTTGAAAACTTGTTTTTTCTAGAACATGAGATCAAACATTTATTCCTCACTAAGCCCAATTTTTCCAAGTATACTGAAGCTGATGAGATCTATAGGAGGATGATGAATGTGAAATTACCAAATGCAGAATGGTGGGAGACTATGACTGATTTACTGTGATGAATTTACAACTAAAAGTTACCACACAGTAAAAATGAAGGCAGCCAGGTAAATAGATGAAAACAGGGCAGCAGGGTCAAAGAGTATTAGGGTCAAAGAGTGTCAGGTGAAAGATGAAAGTAAATAAGACTCCAGTGTGAAAATCCACAACTGCAATATAATATAAAAGGCTACAAATCCAACCATAACAACCAGTAGTACCAAATAAAAAGGGACATGATGAAACAATTTATTATCTGTCTCTATCTTCTTGTAAGAAGATATTTGTATTTCCTAAATTTAATCTCAAAACAGTTTGAGATATTTTGTAATAATATTTTGTATATGTACTTCACCATTCGAAGTATGTAGGGTGGTTTTCAAAACATTTCTATAGACTTCTTGTTCTGAAGTCTAAAATTCTATTGTATCAATGACTGGATCAGCTAGCTGGATCAAGGAATAAATATCAGATATTTCACTAGATTCTTGTGTAAAGCAAAGTTCAAATAAGTATTTTCTCACATTCAATGTTATTTTTCTTCAAGTGTTTCCACAGTCTTATTTGTATATCTTAAAATCTAAATGCTATAATGTGGAATGATATCTCAGAAATTGCTTAACTGCACTCTGTATTGACTTTTATGTATATTTAATGTTTTCTTCACTAATCTAAGTTAAGGAATTCTTGATTGCTCCTTAGTTTAGGTTATTCCTTGTGATCTATAGAAAAGGATGCTTAATTGCCCTTTGTTCATGATTATCCCTTGTTCTTCTTTTTTACCTAGGTCTAAGGATTCTTAAGTGCTCTCTCATCCTGGTTAAGATCATTTCACCCATTCTACCTACATATTTTCTCTCTACTTTTCTAGCCTACCCTGTGAACATTCCCTTTAATGAATTGATCCAGTTCTGTTGTCCATTTGTTGACTCCATATCCAAATGGCTTAAATACATTGCTCTATCCATCTGTTCCAGGAATTCCACCACTCAACATTCAATTCAAAACCAAAACCCCAATGAACATTAAGAAATATCCTAAAATCCCAAAAAAACAAAGCTAAATCATAAATAGGGATCCCTTTCTGGACTTAGGTTGGCTAGAGCCTAAGCTTAAAAGTGGTTAGTGGTTACCTCGGTGATCTCCTTCTTTAACCTTGGGAAATTACCGGGCCATAAAATAGTGGCAACTCTGTTGGGGAGAAATAACATTTTCTTCAAAAATTATTTTAGAGGTTTAGGTCTAATCTATGATGGTGGGAAATGTTCAGACACAAAGGTTAAAATTATCCACCTAGCGACTCCAAATCAATTCCACAATCAAGACTCCACTGGAGGAACGAACCTAAAAGAACTGTATGAAAGATCAGGCTTTTAACATAGATTGTTATCCAAGACATTATGTTCTTTCTCATCGATAAAGTTTTTCTTTGTATATTGTATTTTAGAGAAGATTTTAGATTATTTTTTTATTATTTCCCTTTGAAAAGTGTAGATATAATGTCTCCTTACATATTTGAACAACAGTCTTCTAACTCTTATGAAGATAATTTTCCAATTTAGGAGCATCAAACAATCAAGACTAATCATACAATCCCTGTACATATTCCATTACCTCATAAAGTTCATGCTAGATATAAACCACTCATTATACCTCCTACACTCCAAGCTTTCCCTAACAATTATTACAAGCATCTGCCTAGGTTTGATGGAGAGAATGATATCACTACTCAAAAACATATTCAAGGTTTTGAGAATTATCTAGAATTATTTGAAATTGATGAAGGTGATGTTATTATCAGGCTTTTTTCTCTTCCTTTGCAAAGTAGAGTAAAGAGTTGGTTCAAAAATTTACATATTGCAAGCATCTCAAATTTCCAACAGCTTGTCAAAATTTTCCTTAATAGATGGATAATCAAAGTCAATCTAATCATAATCATAAAAGAATATAATCATTTAAAAAGATAGCTAGATGAAACAATACAACAATTATCAAATAGATTTAATCAATCATATTATTCAATGCCATCAAATATAAGACTTTCCCCTGATTCAGCTCTTTTGTGTTACCCAAGAGCATTTGATCCAGAGATAGAATCTCGGCTAAGAGAAAGAAACCCCTCAACACTAGAACAGATGTAGAACATTGCAGTAGATGTAGAATTTAATTTGTAAATTAGAAGAGAAAAGTTGAAAGCAGAAGCAGAGGAAAACAACACTGCAGAGGAAAAACATGACATTTCGGTGAAGAAAATAGAGGAAAGGATGCAGAAGATCACCATGAAAGATGATTTTTTTTCTCAAAATCACCATGACACATTTATTTCACAAAAGGAAAAGGTTGATATTCATGAACAAATTCATACTAACTCGAACTACCATATATCAGAAGATAGATTCATAGAGCAATATGTGGAGGAGAAATTGTCAGGACTCTGGACACCACATATCTCCACAATGGTATGATATTGTCCACTTTGGGCCTAAGCCCTCATGAATTTGCTTTTGGACTTACCCCAAAAGGCCTCATACCGACGGAGATATTTGTCCATCCTTATATACCCATCATCCTCCCCACTTCTAGTCAATGTGGGACTTTTGTCATATACCCAACAATCCTCCCCTCGAACAAAGGACCATCGAGCCTCCCCTCAAACGATTATCCATCCATCCACTCTCGACCAACCAGGATTCTCCGCTCCAATGCGTTGGAAGCGCACGCCTTACATGGAACACCACCTGCCTTGAGAGCTTTCTCTATCCCAGGTCAACTCCTCTTCACTGTGTTGGGATCAGGACACGTCCATGAAGAATTCGGAGCACACCGCCTGTCTAACCGAGCTCATCCACGGATCCCATTGTGATATTACTGGGGCCCACCACTTTCGTTCGGCATTCCGAGGATTCATCCACTTGGCTAACTTCAGGGCATGGCTCTGATACCACTTGTCAGGACTCTGGACACCACATATCTCCACAATGGTATGATATTGTCCACTTTGGGCCTAAGCCCTCATGGATTTTCTTTTGGGATTTACGCCAAAAGGCCTCATACCAATGGATATATTTGTCCATCCTTATATACCCATGATCCTCCCCACTTCTAGTCAATGTGGGACTTTGGTCGTATACCCAACAGAAATCTCTTGATCTAATGTGTATGTTTGATGACATTACTTCTTTTGATGATTTTCCCAAATATGATCAATATGATGATAATCATGTTCTTCAAATCCAGACTAAATTTACAGAGTAATCAGAAGCTAGTTTGAGAAATAAGGAAATCTAGTTTCACTAGCTTGAAAACCGTGACCATCTAATCCATGTCAGTTATGAAATTGAAGAAGAAAGTGTAGAAAATTTGGAAATAACTGAAGCTTCTTTGCCTATTTGTTTTGAATCATTTGAGTTTTTAAAGGAAATGTTGTATAACATCTTTAAAGAAAAGGATGAGTAGCTTCTAGAAACCTATGAAGTTCCATTCAAACCTATATGTAATAAGTTGCAACAATCCTTCTGAGTTGCTTATACTCCAATAGCTGATAGGTTGGATGATGAGCGAAATCAGATTTTTTCTCCGTTAACAGACTATGAGAGTCAAAATCAAGATGACAAAGGTTTCACTAGACAAACATTTCAATCAGTAGAAGTATCATCACAAAGTTTGTTTGAAAATATGCAGGGTGATAAAGGGGAGAGTGATATTTCAGTTTCATGGCATGGAAGCCATCTAGAACATGTGTGCAGTTGCTTAAATCTATTCAACAATAGTGTATATATTCTGGAGGATCCTTTTGTATAGTTTTTAGAGTCTACAAAGGAAAGCAAGTATTTCCTTATCTTCTCATTGGTTGACAAGGTTATATTTGGCTTTAGAACCTTAGTTTTAATTAATAACAAGCCCAAGCAGCAAAATCCATCAATATATATAATGCTTGAGTGGTTGCATTGGTTGTTTCATTTTACCTAACCAACCGTCAGAAAGTTGATTAGAGTAAGTAAGTAGAATTTCAATTTGAATAAATTTAGTTTTCAGTAGCAAGTTTATGTTAGATCAGATTTCAGTTTGCAGAAAAGGGTGTACTTTTAGTTCAAAAGTTTTAGTCACAAAGATTATACAACAAAGCTTATACATGAGTAGGACTAGCCCAATGGATCAGGCTACTAGTTGACTGTGTTTTTGACATCTCACAGGGAAATTCCATCCCAAGTGGACCCACTGTTAGGTTCCTATAAAAATAGGAGTCATGATTTTGAATGACTAAGGATAAGCCTTGTAATATTGTACATTCCTTTTCTTTCTGCAATTTTTTTCCATATCGAAAATTTTAAAAATGGAAGGAGGGTGTGTCCTAAAAGAATAATCAAAGGACAAAAATAATGAAAAGGTCAAAAAAATGAAAATATATGAACCCCAAAAGACAAAAAGAGACCATGAAAGTGTGCAAGTCAAAGTGCCACTACTATTTACCTTTTATGCATAATAAATGATTGTGTGCAACTTGTTACTCATGGCACAATTCATGATAGTCAAAATGTTTAAACTTGGGTATTTCATGCCTTAAATTTTATGTTTATAGTTAGAGAGTAAAATCTGACCAAACAGTGTAATCTTGGCAGATCATTAGATAGGTAAAGTGAATAAAAGGAGCTCATCAGTTTAATCTGAGCCCTTCGAGGATATAAGGTTACAATTAGATAGCTTATTTTGTAAAGGAAGGAAAAATATTGTTAAGGGTTTGCTAGCCTAAATGCACCCAAATAAACTGAAGAAAAAATGGTAGGATGAGTAAGTGGATAAGTAGTAGAAAGGTTGCACAAATGTCATGTGATTATACAAATGCACTTATGTCATCATATTAAATGAAATTTTCAAAAGTGCATAAGTAGAGGACAAAGCAAAAACAATGGTTTACAATATGATTTACTTAACACCACCTCATTCATCTTAACCCCTCTGACACTTACTAACTTCCCTTTCACAATAAAAATATTAATACCTACAGTTCTTTAAGTCAAAGAGGCCGAGAGCATTTCTCTGACTTCTCGTGGGACTGGACCCTTGGCTTCATGACTTAAGGAGGAAAGGTGTTAAATTCCCTTATAAATCATTCATCCCCCTCACAAAACCCCTTTTCCTAATGTTAATTTCTCTTGCCTAGAAAAACCCCTTTATAAACATGTTTTATGTCAAAAACCCACCAAATACATTTATCCTAAGTACTAAGTGTATGGAACACGCATAAGATTTTGCATACTTGAGTACAAACACCCCTTCTGCTCATCTCAACCCACATTAACATTTTAATTAGATATATAAAAATCCCAAAAAACGCATTTTCCCGTATATATTTAACTCCTTTATATAAATTAACCCCACCCCTTAGTTTGTTTATAAACTATATTACTACCCTATATCCCACAAAATATATTAAAACCCCACCCTCCATCCCTAATCCCTCATTACAGACTGGCCCGATCCCCTAACCCTGGATTAGTCCTTAAACTAATCCCGAAATCACTGTAATTAAATCCCCGGGCCCCCATTAATTCCCATCATTGACCCCTGTGCAACTTCACCTCCCAATCACTGTTGATCGTGCCCCCCCGACATCCAATGACCTGTAATCATATCAGTCTCGCTCAATGTTTGCCCTTTAACCACCCGATAGAATGGTTCTCCTCTTGTCCCCCAATGCTACGTGTCAAACGATGAATGGAATTGGGAAACCCCTCCGGCATACCACCCGCACCAAAAAAGTGGTACGATGGCCCTCCAAAACTATTATAACCATTCAATTGAAAACTGTCACTGTCCATAAATTAGTGAACCCAAAAAAATTAATCGTTTTTCTTAGAAAAGCCCAATTGCCCCTCTTTTCACTCTTTTCGCACATTTGCCTTTGAGAACTCAGAAAGCCGTTGCAATCGCAACAAATAGCAAATTCTCTCACATACCTCCGCCATTGCTCCACAGACACTGTACACAGCCCAGCTCAACCATCAGTCTGTACCAGAACCATATGAACCTCTGCAGCCTCCATGAATGACCAGTTACAATCAATTTCATCCAATTCCAAGTATTTAACCATGGAAAACCAACTCAGTTGTCAAATTCTAATAATTTAGCCTCATAACATGGTTAATTAACTAAAAAATATCAAATTCACTTTGATATTTTAACACTTTGAGCCATAACCATTCTGCAAAACCTTTGTTACCCTAAAAACACTGAATCACCCCCCACACTCAAATCCACAAGAAGTGAGTATGGCTGCCCCAATTGCAATGGATGTAAGGCACATCTCTACACCTCACTTAGACTTGGACCACCTTCCTTTAGCTGATAAAGATTTCCAAATAAAGGACACCAATGCCCAAAATCTCTTACTCAAAGTCCATTGCCAAAGTAGGGGTGGGTACCTCAATGATGCTGATGAGATTGGTCTTTGGGAGTTAAATTTTCCGAAGTACCAGTTCCCCCAAGTCAACATTTTTCGCGAGATTATCCACTATTGTCATGCCAATTACATCCCCAGTCAGAGAGCAGTCATGTCCCCAATCCAAACTGTACTTCTTACCATCACTGCTGAATCCATTAATGAAACGTTGCAACTCCAACCAGTGCCAAACCTAACCCCACTCTCAATTGGAGACTTGTTGGACCTATATCCCAAACTTAGCTCTGGAAAATTGGACAAACTGTTCCAAACCTTCTTCAGAGAAGAGAAACACATCCCTAAGGAATCCCACCCATATCTAGCTACTATTTTGCCCCATGGGGCCAGAATATTGTGGCGAAGATATCTTGTGTGTTGGGTTACTCCACCAATGAGTACATTGATGAAATAATCCTTTCCTTCATGTCCATCTACACTCCAGGGCAGCCTCCTGCTGTCATTTATGACTATGCCCAATTTATAGTTGATAGGATGCATGAGCAATTCCTTAGAATGAACAATGAAAGAGTTTTCAATTATTCCTCATTCTTATACCATATGTTCTTATATTGCCGACCTCATAAGTTCCCATTCACCCTTTAGAAGATGGACACCAAAGGTCAACCCAGATTAGTCATTTTTTGGACCCCATTGATCCACCAATACCATCATCCATACTCTTACTATGATTTCATTGATTTATTTGTACATCCAGTCATGGAAATGTTGACTGGAAGCCCTCCTCCTATAATCGGTCCAAAAATAAAAAAAAGTCCTTCAATTGTCTAAGTAGACTAAAGTGGGTGACTGGTACCTTTACCAAAACCATACAGAAATCAAGATATATGGTTGCATGCTTACACCGTATAAGTTGCCAAGATACCTCCCCATGAGGTTGTTTGCCCTAGAATGTTATAGACAAATCATCAATGCAGATGAAGTCAACTTTGTCAATGCCATCAAGAAGGTTTATTTCAATATAAAATACCAACTAGGCCCCTTCATATGTAACTCTAGGGAGGCTGGTAAAGAGGCAGATTTGATATTACAGAACATGAAGTTCTAAAGAAGCTTTTCTTGGATATATGATCCTTTCGAATTCATCTCAAAGAAGAGTCTGAAGGTCAAGGTAGGACCTTTCATTCACCATCCTATACCTAAAATATAAGCATATGAAAATCAAACATAACAGGTGGAAGGTACCCTAGTAGACCAAGACAACACTAGAGTAGACGTAGAGAATGTTGTAATCGATTTAGAAAAGCAGCTTGATGAGAGCTCTTTTCTATAGGTACTAGAAGAACCAGAAAGAACCATGAGTACCCCTCCTATCATGCAGACTCCTTAGAATGAGGAGAGAATCCCAGAAAGAAATAGAGAAGGGGCTTCGACTTTAGGAATGGTCACCTCCAATTTGTAGCGAGAATCAAACAAGAGGCAATGACTAAATCCGGCCTCTGAGCAGGAATATATTGAGCACTCAGCTAAGGTTAAAAATACAAAAGCATCAAGAAGTAGGCCTACCACTCCATCTTAAGGCATGCAAGAGCATTCCACATCACAAACTCAGATGTTGGAAAGACAACTTAGTGTTGAAGTGTCTTCCTATAGAATGCCTACTGACAAAGATCAAGATATAAAGGAGAGATACAAGGAAATCAAAGCTAGAAATGAGAGGCTTAAGGCCCAAACATATGCACAATACCTAAAGCAGACTCCCACCAATCAAACAAGGCTAATGCCAGCCTTTGACATTAAAGAGGGAAACATGAAGATGACTTTTGTTAAACGCACTACTAAGTAGCCCAAGACAACATCAAATTTTAAGAAGGTGGATTTTGAAGTGTTGGAAAAGTATATTCATCCCATACACCAGATTGAACTACAAAAACAGGCTAGATAGGTAAAGCCATAGCTACCCATTAGCTACAGAACTCTTTGAACAACATCTTAGCACAATTTCAGTTAGAGAAGGTCTCCTCACAGGACAAGGATACAAGGATCATGTCCTTACAAGACTTAGTGATTGAATTGGGACACAATCCTAAGGATATAAAAGCTACAGAGTAGCTTATTAAGAAGAAAAGTGATGATATTGATGCACTTAAGAGGAAATTGAAAATACCCCAGCTACATCATCCTCAAACTCTAGAAATCATAGAGAATCAAAGCAGACATGAGGAGTTGATGGAGTTGGTCCTGAAGCTGAATGATCAACTTAAGGAGTTATAAAAGGAGTTGGATGCTTTAATTCAATTGAATGAAAGCAACTTGGCCACAACTTCCAAGGATGTCATCCCAACGGTATCCACAATAATTCCTTTTACACTGGCAGCATCACTGGCACCCACTGCTCCACCTGCCACATCATTGCCAGTAACAGTAGAATCTACGACAACAATAGGTGCACAAGGAGACAAAGTAGTAGAATTGATTAAAGCCATGGAAGAAATGTCTACCTAGGCTACCGAGATGAAAAGACTAAAGGAAAAGGTGGCATGTCTAGAAACTGACTGCAAAATTGCCCAACTCAAGCAGAAAGAAGAAGCACAAAGGGCCTAGAGAATGTGTGAGAATCCTAGAGAAGGATTTAACACTAGAGAAATCAATTGGACAAACCAAGGAAATGTTGTAGGCCAATATCATTGACTCTGTCAATGATATTTGGCCACCAATCGAAGTTATTTTTGAACAAACAGAGTTAGTAAAGGTGGCTACAGAAGTTATCCAGAAAGTAAACGAGGAATTGGGGAATAATCCTGAAGATGCAAATAGACTCATCCACTTCCTCAACAACAAGAATAGATATGAGCTCCATGAGCTAAACATAGAAGATAAGACGGAGACCATTTTGGAAGTAAGGAAGTTCCTTTCCAAAAGGAACCTTATGCTTAACTTAGAGGAAAAGTGCCACAATATGCAGATAGCCATTGATATGTTCATGGCTAAATTCTAGATTTTGAGGGGAAAAGGTATACCAAGTCCTATGGTTATCAACGACAAACTCATGACACAGTTGGATGATGGTGATAGACTCAGAAAGTTGGCTAAGGAAAAAGCCAACTCCTCATCCATAAAAGCATTTCCAACAAGCAAAGTTTTATATGACACATTTGAAAACTTGTTTTTTCTAGAACATGAGGCAAACATTTATTCCTCACCAAGCCCAAATTTTGCAAGTATACTAGAGCTGATGAGATCTCTAGGAGGATGATGAATGTAAAATTACCAGATGCATAATGGTTGGAGACTATGACTAATTTACTGTGATGAATTTATAGATAAAATTTACCACACAATAAAAATCAAGGCAGCCAGGTAAACAGATGAAAACAGGGCAGCAGGTTCAAAGAGTATTAGGGTCAAAGAGTGTTAGGTGAAAGATGAAAGTAAAGAAAACTCCAGCGTGAAACTCCACAACTGTAAGACAACATAAAGGTCTACAAATCCAACCAAAATAGCCAGCAGTACCAAATAAAAAGGGACAACATGAAACTGTTCATTATCTGTCTCTATCCTCTTGCAAGAAGATATTTGTATTTCCTACATTTAATCCCAAAATAGTTTGAGATATTTTGTAATAATTGTTTGTATATACACTTCACCATTCAAAGTATGTAGGGTGGTTTTCCAAACATTCCTATAGACTTCTTGTTATTAAGTCTGAAATTCTATTGTATCAATGACTGGATCAACTAGTCGGATCAAGGAATAAAGATCATATATTTCATTGGATTCTTGTGTAAAGCAAAGTTCAAATAAGTATTTTCTCACATTCAATATTATTTTTCTTCAAGTTTTTCCACAGTATTATTTGTATCTCTTAAAATCTGAATGCTATAACATGGAATGATATCTCAGAAATTGCTTAGCTTCACTCTTTCTTCACTGTTACGCATATTTAATGTTTTCTTCACTAATCTATGTTAAGGAATTCTTGATTTTTCATTAGTTTAGGTTATTCCTTGTGATCTATAGCAAAGGATTCTTAATTGCCATTTATCCATGACTATCCCCTGTTCTTCTTTTTAACCTCGATCTGAGGATTCTTAAGTGCTCTCTCACCCTGGTTAGGATCATTTCACCCATTCAACCTATAGATTTGATCTTTACTTTGCTAGCCTACCCTGTGAACACTTCTTTTAATGAATTGATCCAGTTTTGTTATCCATTTCGTGATTCCATAGCCCAATGGCTTAAAGACCTTGCTCTATCTATCTTTTCGAAGAATTCCACCATCTGACCTTCAATTCCAAACCAAAACCCCAATGAACATTAAGAACTAGCCTAAAATCCTAGAAAAACAAAACTAAACCATAAAGAGAGATCCCTCTCTGGACTTAGGTTCGTTAGAGCCTAAGCCAAAAAGTAGTTAGTGGTTACCCTGGTGATCTCCTTCTTTAACCTTGGGAAATTATAGGGTGATAATATAATCGTACCAGATACTCATCCCACTTATTGAAAGTACCCGCGTACCAGAAACTTGTGCAACATAGCTATATATATAGCAAGAAAGTCTACTTTACCACTAATTCAAAGTCTCTACGTAATAAGACTCTAATTTTTGTTTTTATTATGACAGACTCTATAACCTAAGGTTTTCCCCAGCTCTCAGGCTAGGCAGATCGTATAATAGATATTTAGGAAATCTATACATGGCATAATATGATGAATGAAAATGGCGTGCCACAATGCCAGAGAAAGGAAGGTGCACAGTTTTGGTATCAGGATAGCAAAAGTATTAACCTGCTGGCTCTGAGGGATAATGGATGTCTGTGACTATGGGCTTGGCATTAATGACCATGTTAGATTGGATTCAAGTCATAACGTATTTCACTAAAAGTCAATTTATCCACAGTATTCTAGCACTGAAAGAAAAGACAAAATTATAAAAAATTGATACATAAAAGCATTGTTGGACACCTAATCCTCAATGGGTTAATGTGGAAGATGAATAGACAAAGTAGTTGAAGAGACCTTGGGATGTGAAACCCAATGGTCAGAACATGTACTATAAATGTAAATCATTTGTTAATAAAAATCGTGCTTGCATGTTTTATCTTTCATATTCCTCTGCTGCCCATGTGTGTTTAACATGGTATCAGAGTGGGCGAATTCTGGCCCTGCTCATATTTGAGTCATTGTTTTCTTGTTCCCGTTTGTTGTGTTTCTTTCACCGACCTATGCATTGACCATTAATGTTATGTGGTTCGTGAACTCTCGATGCGGTGATATTGCTAGTTGATTAATTCATGCGTTGATGTTGAGCTTGAAGTCTAAGCGAAATTCTCGGGAATACAAAACGTTTGTCGATTTTCCCTGCGTTGTGTCTCTATACGCCGGTTAAAGGAATTCTAAACGTTTTGAATGTCCCTGTGCCTTGTGATATGAAGGTTCCAGGATTAGCTCAAAATAATTTTATTCCATTTCATGCCTGTCATAGTATCTCTAGTTCCCATGGAGACGGGACTGTCCCTCTGTATATGTGTCAGTGTGCCCTGTCAACTATGCTATTTCTTTACAAAGTTCTTTGTGGACATATTTGAGTGATAGTGTTGTGGATGAGTGGAAGCATTTCATTCTTGGAATCAGTTTTTGCTAGAATTTCTCTCTCCCTGTGGCATACGATATACTAGACTTTGCAGTAATGCGCTATGGCCCACGGGTAAAATAATATGTATGTGCCTTTCCTTTTCCCATGGCTCAGCTAGACACATGCATGCTGACAGACTGTGGCAGTTTCATGACCCAATTTCACCACTCATTCCACAACGTATAGAATTAGTGCACTCTCTCTCCTCTTTTGTCTCTATTTTTGGTCTCTGACTCATTTTCCATACGTTGAACTGCCATACCAGATTCCGCTTGCCTGTCTGACATGCTGTGTGCTGAAAGCTGTTCAAAACATTATCACGCTGCTCATTACATTATAATGTTGGCCTGACATGCGTTGAACTATCCTAATGCTGCTCCTACTTTCTCGGCGGCAGAAACTGAATTCGCGTTAGGGTTTGATTCTTGTATTCCTTTCGAGTTTTGATACAACAAACGTTTCCGACATATCCACCATGTAAATCCCATTTTCATCACCCGGGACCGAAAATTTATTTGAAGTGAACCATCGAACGGGTTCCATAACTTTTGTGAGAGGATAATATGAATAAGGAATAAGAGTCCGCTTGCCACAACCACCCTTTAGCTGCTCCTCTTTCCAGTAGGTGCCGGATTTGCCGATTATCGTTCTCCTTGCTGCATTTTCCAAGTAATTTTCTCTTTAGCCACGTGTTCCAGTAGTTCTTTATGTAATTTTCTATTCGCCCTGGCAACTGGGCTGCAATGATAGATCATCGTCTTCCAATGTTGTTATAGAGGGTGTAAATGATGTCATCTTCCTCGTCAGAGAAGTCACCATGCTCAATATCGGGCCTCAAATAATTTGGAGCAGCTGTAATAATTTTGCAAATTGAGAGATATATCAGCTAGCGTCATTGAAGCGTGAAGAAAGTATGATTGGTTGATATCGTCTTTACAGCTTCAGAAAGTCTTCTTGGGGTGCAAACCTTGATGGATGGAGAATTACGAGGAATTCTCATTGTTGTGGTCCTTATCTGTCTTATTACTTCCTCATTTGTCTAATATTCATAGATCAATAGAGCTCAGTAAACTCATTTCAAAATATGTTGGAGAGCATTCTTCATTTTGTGCTAGCATGTCTTTCTTATGGTAGTTTTCTCTTTCTGAGTAGAGTCAAACCTTAAAGTTCTCAAAGAATGCTTATAGAAATCAATCATAACTCAAACCACATATGGTTTTCTGTGCTACTCATTTTAAGAACTGGAAATGAAATTACGCTTAATGACACATCTGTATGGTAGCATATTTGATATGTTGGTATCATTGATGTAGCTATTGGTAGTCACTCAGACTTGCATTATTTGTTTTCCAAGAGGAAACTAACTTCCAGCTAACTTCAGTGAAGGATGAAGATTTCATCCCAAAAGGAAAGAGTTAACGTTTTGTATTTGTTCTAGCTTTTGTGACCAAGTCTTCTCACAAAGGATTGGTTCCTTGTTCTTATTCTGCACATGAGCGTTGAAGAAGCATTAGATAGTGAGGTATAAGCGTTTATTGATTCATCAGAATTTCGAATCATTAACACATAGAGGAGTCAACAATCTGCCACAAAAACAATCATGGTAACTGTGCATCAATAGACCTCATATTGCAGCCATTTTATTGTGCTTTGAGCTAATCCATCACCAGCAAAGAGGTATACAAAATCCAGGCACTCGGAAGCTGAGTTCTTCTTCCAACGACTTTAGTAGCTCATTTTCACATTATGTTTAAGGTTGTTGTTCAATATTTTTGTTGACTGTTGGATTTGAGAATAGGGGCCTGATTTCCACATCACGACTAAGGGCAGGGGGTTCTGCTTGACTTGTAAAGAAGAAAAAAAAATAGCATGTGTAACCACGGTTTAGGATTTGTCTTGGTGGTCATGGATCCTTTTGTTTTAATCTCGTGGATGTCTGGTGGTTGCTCTATTTAATTTTATATGTTGGTCATGAGTGAATTGTTATGCATATGTAGTGGATTGTGAATACATTACAATCATTGTTGTCTGTTGGTTGGAGGATAAGTCTTTGAGTTGAAGTCCTGGTATGTACATTGAATAAAGTTATTGCACACTAGCTATTTGGTGCACATTTATGGAGGATATTGCAGTGACATTGAATTGTGAGTGATTGTTGCTTCTTCTTCATTGGTTAATAGTTGTGATAAGTTTCTTTAACATATAAGATAATGAAGAAAATGACTAGACTTGATAATGCATTAGAGTTGCTAAATACTCTGATACATTCCACTGTTGATGAGATGGTTAAGATCAACAAAACCTCTCTATTCAATATTAAAATATGTCTACAAAATGCACAGGAGAATATTTAGTTTTTGCAGCGTGAAACAAAGCTACAGCAGGAAGAATTACAACAGTGGAGTCATCATTCTAAACCTCTTTCTGTTCACAAGATTGAAACAAACTCCCATAAACAGCAAGACAATAATGTTACAGTTCATTCAGACTTAGTACCGAATAAAGCAGTAGTTGTACATGCAGATGTAGAAGCTCAGTCTGCACTTCCCAAGCCCATCATCATACCTTGGGAACACCGTGTCCACAGCAAGCACAGAACTGGTCTTGGATAAGACAAGGACTTGTCCTTTTATATTCCAGAATACTCAAAGCCCATTTAGTTTCAGAGTGTTGGATTCACTCATGACAGTTCACTGTCAGCTATTCCAGATTCTTCCCTTCTCCCACAGCAACAACAACAACAACAGATCGTGAAATGCCAACACTGTGACTGAGTTGGCCATTTGAAAGATCACTATTTTGATCTTCATCCATGTAAGCACTATCATAAAACCATCAATTCTTCACACAGGTACTTAAAAACAAACGTCTTGCAAGAACAAAGATTCATCTTGGATGGATCGCTTCTTGGCAATGGGCATCAACAGCCAAGAAGATATTCCAAACACATGTTAGAACTTATTACATAGAATTGAACAGTCTTGTAGTTGAGTTTTCTCCATCATCTCACCTTTTATCTGACAGGGGGGGAATGATGGGCATCTACAAGCTTCAAAGTCACATCAAGCGAGCCTGAGCCACAACCTGCCAGACCAGTTTTAGAGTTGTAGCCAGAGACAAAGATGCCCGTGAACATGCCTTCAGTTGGTAATATAGGACACTTCCTCTAGTAGAAGACTTCAACTTCTTTCCAGTTTTAGAAGAATTTCAGGAACGAAATTGAGGACACTTCCTCTAGCAGAAGACTTCACCTTCTTTCCAGTTTTGGAAGAGTTCCAGGAATTGCATTAAGCATTCCATAGTTTTTGGTCATCCTTAAACCATCACAGGTTGAGACTTCCCTTTTCAGGTTGAATTTCTCCCTTTTATGCGGGGTGAGACCTCCCTTTATTGGTTGAAGGTTTCCCTCTTCAAATCAATAGGAGCGCTCCCTCTAGCAGAAGAATTCAGCTTCTTGCTAGTTTTGGAAGAGTTATGGGAATTGCACTAAGCGTTCCAGTGTTGGTGGTCATCCTTAAACCATCGCCCTTTATACCAACATTTTAGAGAGCACATTCAGCCTAGTGCTGCCATGCATTTTTGCACATTTTGTATTACAACTCTCTTCTTGGACTCATACATAACCTTTTGGATTAAGCGGGGGAATGTTGGACACTTAATCCTCAATGGGTTAGTGTGGAAGCCAAATAGACAAAGTGTTGGCATTATGATACAAGTGTTGTCCTTGATGGCAAGATGACAGATTATAGTGCAGTAGTTCAGTAGCAAAGAATTGATGATCAGATTACAAAGAATGAAGAAAGCTGAGGTTATACGGAAGTTCGCTATATACCAAGTCGCGTATACATGCAGGTTATACTCGCAAGTTTTCTGGGTATACAAAAATGCGTATACACGCGGGTTTGTTGATCAGAAGTCGCGTATGCGTATGCACGCACTTCCATGCACGGAAAAGCGCGTACATGTGGGAAAACTTACTTTGGTCCGTGGCGGTTAGTCCTTGGAATTTGAACCTATGGTTTTTGGACCATGGCATCTCGACAGACGTGTTGATCCCTAGTATTGAGTTGATGGTATTGGTTTGTTATGGTTTTGTACCATGGTATTGAGCAAGGCCTCAGACTATAAAAGGAGAAGAAGATCATTAGGCAAATGTATGAAAAAAAGTCTTGAATATCTGATGAAGGATGAGATCCAGTATGCAGGTTATGGGTTGCTTGATCTAAGCTAAGGAGGGATCTCACAAGTTGATGGAGAACAAGATCTAAGGATAGATAGGGATCAAATGGTTTGAAATGAACTATCTCTATATGATTGATTATGTTTATTCTAGAACTGTATACTGCGCAAGTAATCTGGGTATAACTTAAGTTTGAAATCGCTGCAAATCATGATTGAATATTTATAGATCTATATGCGGGTTGGCTTTGGTAAAAGCGCGTATGTACGCGGGTTCGGTTTGTCCAAGTAGCGTATGCACTTTAATGCTTGATTTTGATGATACAGTTGGTTCTGAATAGTGTTGCAGAGTTCAGGGTTCTGCTCTGTGTTTTGGTGACTGTTTTTATTGACAGGGTTTCAGTATTGGGTATTGATGTTAAGTGTTTGTGAGCTTCAATGATATTGATGGGTCCAGTATGAAAATTGGATGAAACGTGGCCTTCAGATTGTAGTGGGGTGCTTCAGTGTATCCAATCTGAAAATTGATGAAACGTGGTACCTGGAGGAGAGAAGATTGTAGGTCAGCACCTACGTACTAGTATCTAAGCTAGTACAAGAGCTAAAGGAAATATTTGGAGCATTGTAGCAGGTAGTAGCCTGCGTACTAGTAAATGGATCGGCTAGGACAAGAGCAAAGGGGGTTGTAGCTCCCGTACTGGTATAAGGCTGCACCAGTACAAAATATTGTAAGGATTTTCTTATTAAGAAGAAGATTGAGATGACTTGCAGCAGGTGGTTTTCACCCACGTTGGGTTTCCACCTTATATCATGGTGTTCATGTGTGTGCGCTTTATGTGTGATGATCTATTCTGCTTACTATCAATAAGGTTAATAATGTTATGATGCATTTACTGAAGATAAGCTAACTGAATCATAAGATTACTGCATGTACGCTGGTTTCTTTTAACACAGTAGCGTATGTACGCGGATATCCTTAATTGAAGTAACGTATATGAATCTGAGTATTTAAATGAAAAAGTTTTACTGATTTGATAATACTGATTCACCCCCCCCTCTCAGTATTATTTCCAACAATTGGTATCAGAGCAGGTCCTTTGGTAGAAGCTTGATCGCTTGAACGAGATCCGTGGAACGATGGGAAAGAAGCTTAAGAAGAAGGCACCGAAGAAGAAGAAGACATATCAGAAGAACTATGACAGTGGGAGAATTTATTGGGGATTAGGCATAAGAAGCTCTTCAGATTCAGAATCAGATGAAGATGAACTATCAGGTATGAATTTTCTATCCTCTGATGTTCCAGCTATCTTTCCAAATGGAAGAGATGAAAGTGATAGTGAAACAACTGAACTTTCTCTTATGGGTGAACAAGAAAAATATCAAATAGAGGCAGAATTTAAAAGGCTTTCAGACATAATCAGAGATCAACAAGATCTATTGAACATAAGGGAAAGTAACTACAAAATAGAAGCTTCCAAACTAAAAGCCCAATTAGAAGAAGGAAACAATGAAAGGGAGTTATTCAAGGTCAAATATCAAAAGTTGCTAAAAGCCCAGCAAGAAGAAGGAAACAAGGTAAGGAAGTTGCAGGATGAAGTCAATGAAAAGAACACAACAATCAAGAATCTCAGAGATAGATCCAGTGATTATGAAAGTCTTGAAGCTACAATCCTCTCACTAAAAGGAGATCTTGAAGAATCAAGGAAGTAGAATGAAGATCTACATCAAACCATTGAAAAACAAGAATCACAGTTGGAATGTGCCTTCAGAGTTCATCAAATGATGCAGAATGTAAATGAAGAACAAGCAAAGGAGATTCTCAATCTAAGGGAACAAATGGAAGAAGGAAGAAAAGCTGCAGAAGATTTGAAAAAGCAATCTCTTGAAAAGGAAGAACAACTTCAGGTTGAGGTAAATATCTTGAAAGGTAAAATAGAAGAAAAGGATAAGCTTTTACGATTTCAAGATAGCTCTAAAGTCTTGGATGATATTCTTAGTAGTCAAAGGTCTCCGGCTATAAAGACTGGTCTTTGTTTTCATGAATCCGTTGAAGGTGAATCTAGTTCACAAGGTGAAGCAAGGAACTCTAAAGAGAAATCTAAAGTGATCAAAGAAGAAAAGAAAGATCCATCGCATCATCAACCAAGGAAAGAGATCCCTCAAAGAAAATCCTTTACTCCTCCTATGAATAATGTTGAATGTTATGTATGTCATAATCTTGGACATGTTGCAGCTAGATGTAGAAGAAGAAGGGTTCAAGATCATTATTCAGAAAGGTCATCTCAATCAAG